>CAUYQV010104480.1:0-29816 GCA_963574575.1 Galagoides demidoff | reverse complement strand
TTGGGAGGCTGAGGCAGGAGACTCGCTTGAGCCCAGGAGTTGGAGGTTGCTATGAGCTGTGATGCCATGGCACTCTACCCAGGGGGATAGCTTGAGGTTCCAACTCAAAAAAAAAATAAAATTTTGTTTCACCTTAAAAGTTACTCTCTCAATGACCAGTCTCCTCAAAATTTTCTAAACCTTAGCAACCACTTATTATACACTACCATTAAGAGATTTTTCAGGAAGTATTAGCATTCTGTGAATTTTTTATAGATTTTTGCACATTGAGACTGCAAGTACTAATTGCTATTTTTACATATTTTCTAATTTAAGAAAACAGTCATACTTAAAGTTGATTAGTGGGAAAAATGGGGGGATGTCTCTCCATGGTCGATTAATTTTTTTTTTTTGCTCTAGCAGCATTTTTATTTAGAAACAGCAATGACCATTGACTTTATACCATAAAAAAGCCATTTACAAGCAAGAAACAAGAATTCAGAACAAAATTAAACAGCACTAAAATATTCATGTCACAAACCTAAAACAAAATGAATACAAGAGTAAAATATCATTTGAATAAATAGTATTAAATTCATGCTATAAAATAACATTTAATGGCAAGTTACTAGTTGATACAGCATCCGCTTAGCTAGCTTCATTTACTTCATATGGTGATGAAGTATGGTGTTGTGAGGTTACCAGTTTATATTGCAAGATAATGACACTGTGTTAAGTCATTCAAATTGCTCAACCATTTATAACAATATGTAACAAGCTCACCCAGATTTAGGTGATGACTGAAATATCTGAGTTATTTATCAGAAAGATTTTGAAAAGGCATAATATTTGCCTACATCTTGAGGTGAAAAGTCGTTCCTGAGTCATGAAGAAGGGATAGAAAAAAGCATCAAGATTCTTAAATTGTCTCCAGTGAAAGTACTTCATATTTTTATTAATATCTCTTTCAAAAACATGTGTCTGTTCATGAATTTTTTCAGGAGAGTCTAAAAATGACCAGAGTGCAGAGACTAGGATCTAAATTATACACTTAAGTTAAATCAAACTTACAATTTTTTTTAATGTCACAGGTCAGAGAGAACTAAGTGAAATTTAAAAAAAGAAAATAATACAGAAGATCAAGGAAATAAAAACTTAGGTTTTTAAGAAGACTAACAAAATTGATAGCCCTTTATCTGGATTAACCAGGACTAGAAGATAAAGGGCCCCAGTAAGCTCAATAAGAAATAAAAAGGGAGTTATTATAACTGATGTCACATAAATATAAAATATCATATCTGAATGCTGTTAAAATCTCTATGCACATAAAATCAATGATGTAGAAAAACTTAATACATTCCTGGAAACACACAACCTTCTAAGACTCAATCAGGAAGAAACAAAACCCCTGAACAGATCAACAGTAAGCAATGAGATTGTAGCAGTAATAAAAAACCTTCCAACACAAAAAAGCCTCATACCAGACAGATTCACAGACAAATTTTATCATACTTACTAATAAGAGTTGGTATCCATATTGCAGAAATTATTTCATAACATTGAGAAGAAGGGAATCCTCTCCAACTCATTCTAGAAATCCAGGATCAACTGGGTACTAAACACAGGAAAAAAACACAGCAAAAAAGAAAAGTATAGATCAGTATCTATCTGAATATGTTACGAATATAAACACTAATATCCTAAAATACAAGCAAATCTAATTGAATAGCACATCAAAAAAATCATCCACCATAATCAAGTGAGCTTCATTCTAGGAATGCAAAGATAGTTCAACACGTGTAATTCAATAAATGCAATTCACCACATTAACAGATGCAAAAACAAAGATCATATGATCATCTTAATGGAGGCAGAATGATTTGAAAAATTCAGCACCTTTACACGATAAAATCTTTAATAAATTACGTGTAGATAGAACAAATCTCAAAATTGTAAAAGCCATGTATAACAAACCAATGGCTGATTGGGGGAACATTGAAAGCATTTCCACTAAAATTGGCACAAGACACAGATGTCCATGGTCCGTTCAAGATAGTGCTAGAAATTTTAGAGTAATAAGGAAGAGAAAGAAATTAAGGGTATATAAATTGGGGAAAAGGAGGTTAACATAGTGCTTTTTATTTACAATATGATCTTACATCTAGAAAACTTCAAAGATTTTACTAAGATACTCCTACAATTGGTAAATTCAGCCAGCTCTCAGGTAACAAAGTTAATATACACATATCAGTAGTATATCTAATAGTCAAGTTGAGCATCAAATCAAAGAACTCACTACCATTCTTAATAGCTGAAAAGAAAATAAAATATTTAGGAAAATAATTAACCAAGGAGGTGAAAGATCTCTACAAAGTGAACTGTGAAACAGTGAAGAAAGAAATTGCAGAGGATACAAACAAAAGGAAAAACATTCATGCTCACGTATTGGTAGCATCCACATTGTTAAAATGTCCACGCTACCCAAAGCGATCTACAAATTCAATCTGATCCCCATCAAAATACCAATAACATGTTTCACAGATTTTGAAATAATAGTATGCTTTTTGTGTACCAGAAAAGAGCCCAAATAGGCAAAACAATTTTAAGTGAAAGAAACAAATTTGGAGACATCACATTACCAGACTTCAAACTATACTCCAAGGCTATAATAACCAAAACAGAATGGTATTGATACAAAAATAGAGACATTGACCAAAAGAACAGAACAGAACTCAAGTATAATACGATTCACATACAGCCAACTGATCTTTGACAAACCAGACAATAATATACCCTGGAGAAAAAAATCTCTATTCAATAAATGGTGCTGGGAAAATTGGATAGCCACATGCAGAAGTATGAAATAGTATCCATATATTTCATATCTCACAAAAATTAATTCAAAATGGATGAAAGACATAAATGTAAGTCATGAAATCATACAATTCTGGTAGAAAATGTTAGCAAAACTCTTCTAGATACTGGCGTAGGCAAAGAATTCATGAAGAAGACTCTAATGACAATCAGAGCAATAAGGATAAAAAAAAATGGGACTTGACTCAATTAAAAAAATCCTTCACACCCAAAGAAGTAATCAACAGACAAAAGAGACAACCTATAGAATGAGAGAAAATATTCACAAGCCCTACATTCAACAAAGGGCATCTAAACAGAATCCACAAAGAACTCAAGCAAATCAGCAAGTTAAAAAATCAATCCTGTCAAAAAGTGGGCCTCAGACAAGAGCAGAAGCTCTCAAAACAAGATAGACAAATAGCCAATAAATATGGAGAGAAATGCTCAACATCACTAGTCACCAGGGAAATCCAAATTAAAAACCGCAATGAGATATTGCCTATGCCTGTTAGAATGGCTTTTATTAAAAAGTACCCAAACAGTAAATAAATGCTGGCATGGATGCAGAGAGTAAGGAACACCTACACACTGTTGGTGGGACTGCAAATTAGAACAACTTAATATGGAAAACAGTAGGGGGATTCCTTAAAGAACTAAGAGTGGGCCTGTCATTTCACCCAGATGTCCTTCTACTAGGTATTTATCCAAAGGAAAACAAGTCACATTATCCAAAAGACACCTACACTCAACAAATCTCTATTGCAGCATAATTAACAAATTCAAAAATGTGGAATCAACCCAAGTGTCCATTAATTCTTGAGTAAATTAACAAAATGTGGTATATGTATATTGTGGAATACTATTCAGCCATGAGGAAGGGTGACTAACTGCCTTTTGGAACTGGAACTGGAGAACATTATCCTAAGTAAAGTACCTAAAGAGTGGAAAAGAAAATGCCGCATGTACTTACTATTAAATTGGAATTAACCAATGAGCACAGAGGTGCACAGAGAAAAGTAAAATTCAATGGAAATCAAACGGGGTGGGGGGAGGTGAACGAGGAGATGGGTGAAAATCTATGAAGGGTCACAGTGAACACTATCTGGGTCATGGGCACACTCCTAACTATTTCTCAAATATAATAAAAGTTATCCATGTAACCAGAAATATTTATATCCCTGTAATAATTTGAAATTTTCAAAAAAACACTGAAAAATCATCTTTTCCTTAGGAGGGAAAATATCAAAGGATGACTAGATAAGCCATGTTCATATAAGTGTTAATCACACAAACTATCCAAATCAAACTTTGAATAATCTTTAATTAGCATTCAATACTGAAAGTTAGAATATTAAACCTTTCTTACATTGGCTTCTAGATTTTTTTTAACAAAATATATTTTGTTGATTTTGGCAAAATTATAATTTCTTCAAGAATATAAATACTTAAAATTCAGATGAAAATTTAAATTCTACCCTCTAGCTATCATTCTTTTAGCATCACCTGAACCCAATCCCACACGTCTCTCGATGTTACCGTTCTCCACATCTCTCTGGCAAAAATACAGATGGGAAATGCATGGGTGATGGAAGGGTAGATGGAGATGACTTTTAATATGGCAATGGTGGTATCATTATGATTTTAAATAAACTGTATAGTCTTTAATTTCACTTGAACTTCGGAAAAGGGGAAGATACCACTTAGGAGAGAGAGAGGGTATGGGCGAGAGGCTGAGAAAGAAGCAGACGCAGAGGAGCGAAGGGGACACAAGAAGCAAAAAAGAGAAGAGAATGTAAAAACATTTGACAATACGTTAAGTTTTAAACCACATATTTCAGTTTTAACTCTGTTGAATCCTTGTTTAAAATATGAGTGCATTACCCACACTCACATCTCCTTGTTTTAATAATGCACAATATTATTTACACTGCCCATGTTTATAACATACAGATTTTGTTCTGTAGTCCCAAGCCCCATCGTTTTTTCTTAATAGTTCTGTGTGAAACTGGAACACCATTCATTGTTATCAGGGATTCCTGATTTCTTAGGATTTGTTTCTGTTTATCTTTTAATTGGAAGTATTTCATAGTCAAGCTTATTATTTCCAAAAGAACAGCTCCTGGGTATAATTATCTTAATTTTCTTAATTTGTTATTATTTGGGAATACCTACTTACTGTTCTTGGGCATAAATAACAACATCTTGGCTATAGAATTCCTGGGCTGCACTTTTTGTTTCCTTACAGTTTGGAAATCTAATTTTATTACCACTTGCATTGAATGTTAGAAATAGCTCCAGCTAACCTAAGGTTTCCCTTCCTGTTAGGTGACTCTTTGAGGAGGATTTTGGGGTATTTAAATAATCATTAGGTTGACTAGGTCTTGTCTTAGCATTGACTATTCCATCTCAAATCTGCTCAAAATGTACCCCAATCTTTTAATACTTAGATTCATTATTTTCAAGAAGATCCTACATATGAAAATGTATCTTCTCTTGCATTTGTTTGGTCTTTATTTCACAGGCATGAATGATCTTCATTCTGTATTCACTTTGGCTTGCATCCATCTCTCCTTGTTTTACTTTAATTGTTTTAATTATTTTAATTAAAGCAGCATTCATTATATTAACTCAGTGTTTTTCTAGATATCACTGGTTTGAATTTTAGTCAAGTCAATTTTAATTTTATCTGTCGCTATGTAACGGTGGAATTTTGATCTTCAATCTCTGTTCTGCCATAGTCATGTTTAACTCATGTAGTTGTTTTATCCCATTTTTGAGCTCGTTTGTGCAGAATTCACATTCGCAACATGTTATTGAATAACATGAAGTAATTGGGAGGAATTGCGTTCTGTTCCAAGAGTTACTTTTCTTCTGTGTTGGACATTTGGTCTTCCTCTTTTTGATCATATTGAGAGTTCTGTCTGCTCTGATTAAATATGAGAGAGAAGTCCTTTTCCTCTTCCCACTGAGAGCAGTTGGTGTATCTTTCAAAGTTGCAGTTTGAGCTGCATATATGTTGTCTTTTTTCTCCTCCCTATCTCTCTCCCTTTCTGTTTTTCTTTGTTTTTTGTATTAGCTTATTTCCCTTTTTGGACAATCTTGGTAATTTTTTCATATAACCGTTTATTGCTCATTTTGTTAGGTATCAGAGTGCAAAATTCTAATACTATAAAGATGCCATCTTAATCTGAAACTCACTATTTAATCTTTAAATTTCTACATAAGCATAATTAAATGGTTATCAAATATGCTATATATTTTTAATGTTCATTACAAATAAGCTTTAAAAACTATGTCATTTGACTGTTAGAATATCCTACATTTTAAAAAATATTCTGTAATTAGTGATAGAAAATTTATTATATTGAATTATGATGGCCTTTAAATATATCCCCAGGTATTTCAAGGAGGTAAAATGACTTTTGGAGATTTTCAGCATAGTAAATAGAAGCTTCATTAAACATAAATTTCATAGAGATAGTTTATCTCCTTTGTGATATTGTTGACCAATTCATAAAAAATAAGCAATTTATTTGCATTATGCAATGGGCCAAGTTTTTTTCCCATATGCAAAAGACACAAAAATACATGTTTCAAATCCATTTATGAATTATTCATTCCAGCCCTGGTGATTGGAATCTATTATAGCAGGTTTTGTAAGTCCTTGAACTTTAGTCCTTTGGTTACTAATCCCTTGGTTTCCCAAATACATCGATAGTTTTTATTTCCTCTTTCTTTTTAAAAGTTGGAGGTTAAAAATTACATATCAAATACCACATATTTACAAATGTGTTATAATCATGAATGTCTAGATTGATCTAGTTATTTTACTGTAGCCTTGACCTCTGTATTAAAAAAAGTCCTTTTTTACTTCATGTCTTTTATCCTTAATTAGTAAGGACTCCACAGATGAAAGCCATTTTGTAAATGAGCTCAGGAATGTTTAAACAGCTCAACTATCTTATACAGAATACGTTAAGTTAATGTAATACAGAAAAAGTTCAAAAAATGGCAATGGATCTCTGACAAAAATACTCCAATTATTTTATGTAATTACTAGACATTTATATTAGTATATACCTAACAAGACCATGGACAAACACTTAAACTATTATCAAAAAGCTCATAGATATAACCTGAAACTTTCTTTTTTAGGTAAATAAATGCATTTTAGCTCCCTTAAACATTTTAATGTAAACAAACCAAAAACACTACAAAACAAATAGCTCTACCATTTGTGCCAACATCATCGGCAGCATCTTTTTAATAGTGTTCCTCTATTGGAAAAAAAAAAAGCTACATAAGTATATTCAATCCTGTTTTAAAGCTTTCAACCTATTTTTTTTCTTTAAACAAAATGTAGCCTTTAGAGCTGTACAGTATATCAGGACAGGCCGTCAAAGAGTAGATTACTAATTCAGCGTTTAGCTGGAAATGAATTAATAGTGTCCTCATCTCACATTAATTTTGTTAGAATTTTGTTTTAAGTAGAAAGAGCTAGCTCTGAGTATGGAATAATGAGTTAGTTCTTTAGACTCAATGAACTAAAATGCCAGGAATGGAAACCATGTCACCTTTGTGACTGGAATATTAAATGGTGAGCCCTGTGAACTGCTCAGCAGCAAAAATGTCCCCAGGGCAGATTTGATCAGTCTCACCGAGTTTGGCGTTTCCTTTCATACCTGAAATTATGTATAGTTTGCATCGTATGTATTCTAGAGCCCAGAATTTTTTCCCATAAAGCTCTTATTCATTAGTGTCCATAATTTATTTTTACCCATGGATAAAGCTTTAATCTTTTATGCATTCATGACAAACCAAAGCAGAACAAATTATGATATATCATTGTACGATAATATCTGACAGAAATTGCCTGGAGTAAATATAAAGAAAAATGCATTGGGGAAAAAAGCAATTAACTTATGTTATAATTGAGTAAAGATTTTATAACCTGTATCGTTTTCAAAAAATTAAAGCTTGATATTTAATAACCACGAGGTTGAAATAAATGAATGGTTTCATTCATTTTTGTGGCAAAGTATTTAATAATGTATTTCATTGTGTAGTGATTTTGTCATTCTAGGTTAAAAAAAACGTTTTTGTTACTGGAGAAAATATGAAAACTAAAATGTTATTACACTGAGAAAAAACAGGTAGGGAATGGAAAACAATTAAAATCTTAAATATTCTGTTAGTATTTTGATTAAATATGTAATTGTATAAGATATTCTTTGTTATACACATCTCTGTAAGGGATGCACTTCTCTTTATCTGCCCACTCTGGGAATATTTTTAGTTTTTGTCAATTAAAAATATGTTCCCAATACCATTGTTGATTAGTAACTGCACAGGACTTTCTCACTTGGAGTTGCAAAAAAAAAAAAAATGACCTAAAATGACATAAGAAATGATTGCAATCACACTTGAAATATACTGCTTACAATAAAAGAAATTTCACATAATGAAGTAATGTAGATTATAATTATTATAGTTCTGATTACTTCCAGTCTCCCAGTACCAAGGAAGCAGTCAAAGCCTTTGCCCTATCTGTGCAAGCAGAATTTCCTTTGACCAGGCTTGGGCAGATCTTTTATTAATCATCTTAATTCTTAATCTTGTACCACCTGCTCATTTCTTGCAGTGTTTGTTTCATAGTGATCTGTGTAGGGACGCTACGCCCTCTTACCAAGACGTTTTCTCAAGCTGCTCCCGTCTTTGATTGATCAAAGACCTGTGTGCAGGCCTCCAACAATTGTCCCTCATCTGTGGTTTCCTTCTGCTGAGCAGTGTCCACAGATCTCTGGGTATGACTCGTAGATTTCTGGAAATAGATTTTCTCTGTTTAGTTCGCATTTTTGCAGGCGAGAGTTTAGCTTTGCAGTTAGAAGGAACAAGGTCAAGAGATCTATTATACAGCGTGGTAACCATAGTTAATGATGATATATTGTATGGTTGAAAGTGCTCAAGGTGGATGTTAAATGTTCTCAGCACAAAAATGATACCTATGTTAGGTAATGCCTTTGTTGATTAGATTTCACCAATCCACGGTGTATTTGTACTTCAAAACATCATGTTGAACATGATGGATACCTATAATTTCATGTGTCAATTTAAAATTTTTTTGACTTATTTGTTTTTAACTTGGCATTTGTTGGGGCTTCATTTGTTGGCACAGAGAGTAAACAAGCCTCTAAGGGAAAGCCCTCAGACTAGTACAGCGTTCGGCTCTGAAGGTAAGAAACACCCTGACTGTGCCAGCTAGATCTAGCTGAACGCTAGATCTCATCCACTGCATCCCTCACTTTGAACTCCAACCTCTGCAACTCTGAAGCTAGGGCACGCACTTCTCTCTGATTTTGTTACCATGCCTTTCCGATGGATGGGACATCTCACCACCCATCCACCCCACCCTACCAAGCCCCACCCAGCCGCTGAACCCAGGGTCTCTCCTAGCTTTGTCTTCATTTTTCTGGGCAAGGATATTCTTAGAGGACCTGAAGGAACCCTGCTCCTGTTCCTTCCACAGAAACCCCTCCCTGCAGGGACCTCCTTACTTCTTGTTATTGCCTTCTGAGCTAGACCCGGGAAAGCTTGGATGAAGAAGTAAACTGCCTCCAATCTTATTTTGACATAAAAGAGCTTCCTCTGTACCCCAAGCCTTTTGCTGTGTTTTATATTATTATCTAGTCTTTTATGAAAGCTCAAATTTCTGCTTTACTTGTTTATTCCTGTGCTTCTTAGTAGGCATAAACTCAAAATCCTTGAACGTCTATAGCTATGGTGACTGTTTACCAGGCTTTGCAAAAGATATCCAGAACTTACTTTAAATACTTCTAAGTAGCAAATACAGAATCAATGTATAGTGTCTTCAAATAGTTTCATGTACGCTATCCTAGGGACATTCTACCAGAACATGAGCTTTGTGATCCATAAAGTCATAAAATTAATTTCAACACTTTGGGGGAAAAAATCTAATAGCATTTATGTATTTAATGTAATTATGCATTAATGTAATTTCTAGTAGTGTGATTTTTTTTTAAAATTTCAGGTTAATGTGAGGGTACAATCAAATCATAGTATTTGAATTTGTTAGGTAGGGTCTCTCCTGTAGTTATGCCCTGCACCCCAAAGGTGCACCATTCAGCCCTACATTGTGCCCATTAAGTGGGAGCACCCAAACTCCCCTCCCCTATTCCCACTCCCTCATTCCCCCTTCCCCAACTTGAATTGAAATGAATTTTCCTCCAATGTTTCCTCCAATTTTCCTCCATGAGTTTTCCTCCCATGTGGGCATGAATTAGATCGTCTGCTGGCTTCCTGTTTGTAGTGAGTACATGGGATATTTGCTTTTCTATTCTTGTGAAATGTGTGTCAGTTCCATCCATGTTAATATAAAAGATGTGATTTTTAGTGATGTCTTAAAGTAAATATATAAGGCTACACTTGTATTCTTTGGTATGACCAAATGTTTTTACTCCTCACTTTGCATTAATATTAAACAGTCATTTTCATAACAACATGCTAGAAGGTAACAAACTTTACTCTTCAAAGAACAATGGGAAATGATTACATTATAACTCATGGGCTTAAATTGCATTGCCAAGTATTAAGAATGTACTGGATTACTAATAGTTCTAGAATGTTTGTACTACTAAAAAATACAAAAAGAACACAACCATTTAGAAGTGTTCCTTTAGGTAATAGAATAACAAATTTTTATCTTAGAATAAAAAGCAGAATTAAAAAGGGTGATTAAAATTGTCCCTATTCCTAATAAAACTGAGAAAATATTGGTGTCTATTAAGTAGCTAGTAGAGACCAGTGATTCCACACATTTTGGTCTCAGAAATTGTTGAGTATCCCCAAAATTATGTCTTTATATGGATAATATCTATTAATAGAAATAAAACTGACACATGTAAACATATGTATTGATCCATTTAAAAATAAAAATAAATTCATAACATAATAACAGCAATAAGATATTTTATGAAAACAATTGTATTTTCCCAAACTAAAAGAAAAGTGGCATTGTTTTACATATTTGCAAGTATTCTGTAATATGCTGTTCTGGTTATGCACAAGAAGGAAATCAAGCCTCACACAGATAAATACTTCAAAAAGGAAGAGTTTTTAAATCTAATTTTTAAATTACTGTGGGTATTATTTGGTGCTACTCTAAAACTGAACAAGTGATATTAATAAGTGGTGTCCCAAAAGTGCCGATAAAGTCACCATACATAGTAACATGGGAAATTTTACAAAATATTTACAAAATTTACTCTCCACGTGTTGGCTGCCACTTTGTAAAATTTTGTAATAAATATTTTGTAAGTAAAGATACATTCAGAATGTCCCATATCCCCTATGTAGGGCAACTTTATGGGTGAGTTTTGGGATACTCTGTAGTTTCTTAAAAGTTAACTACAATGTGGAACCAGAAACCACATCAATACACACTCCAGACTCAGTACATTAGAATTCACTGATTGATATTTCATCATCTGTGGATCTTTTACCTGTGTATTATTTTTGAGTTTGTGGACCCTGAAAGAGTCTTAAAATTCCCAAGAGATTCCTGGACCACAATTGAGAACCATTGGGCTAGTCATTGCTTGTGCAAAACAAGAACAGGGCATGAAATAAATCCTATTATCATCAGTTTGCATGTTATGAATCTGATTCTAGTACACTGGATAGTGCCTAACTATAGTCCTACTGGTCCAGGTTTGCAGCCCAACTTCACCACTTACCATCTGTCTGGTTAAATAAAGCATTCTGTGCACTTTTTAGTATATCACAGCCATGCAAATATAAAATTGTGTAACGTTTCATTTTCAAGAGACCATAGCAAAATTACCTCTTCTCAGTTTCCTAATTGGAGGTTATTCCTATTGGCTGTAACACCATGTTAAGAAGTCTGATGATTAAGATTGTGAATTCATCCTGAAAAAAGTACTATATACTTTGTTGAATATCACATTGATGACCTTTAAAATACTCCCCTTGGAAAGCTATGCATGATGACGGTGCCCAGCCCACTCGTCAAAGCAATTTTGAAACTCTTTTTCTGGAATGACCATCAGGACTATCATCATATTACTACTGATGTCTTTTTTCAATATTTCTGTTATCTTGGGGTAACAAAAAAAATGCATTGGGGGCCAGAGCAAGTAAGTAGGGAGGGTGTTACAATGCAATTATTTGTTTACTAAAACTAAACAGAAGGGCTAAATACTCCCTTGCATGGAGTGCTGCGTGAGTTGGTACATTGTGATGCAAGAGCCATGAGCATTGGCCCAGATTTTCAGTTAAGCTTTCTTAACTCTTTATCCATGATGACTTCTGCTATATTCTCACAGTCAGCTGATGATTTTGAAGCACAATGCCACATCAGTGATGCTTTCTTTTCCCTGTGAAAAATGTTTAATCCATTTGTACACTGCCAATTTCTTCATGGTGTTAAACCCACAAAAATATGGACTAATATAATCCTGATTTCACATTCACTCTTGCCAAGTTTAGTAAGAAATTTTGGAATATTTGTTTGTTCCTCTAATAAAATATACAACCACCACACTACACAAAAACATACCTCATTAATAGTATTGCCACTCAGCAAGATGCTGCCATAGGGCAACATAAACTAAATGTGAGACCCTAATATACTGAGGTTGTGAAACCATACTGAGTTGTTTGTACAGTGCTGCCAATGGTGGCAAGTTCTCGAACTTAATTGTTAAGTGCCACTTAGCCCAACATAGTTTGAGACTCTAAGACTCTTAGAGTCAGCAGTTTTTAGTTCAAACACATATATGTCTGTCTGTGTGATCACACATGTCCTTTTCCTCTCTGTGCTTCATTGAAGTTCCAAGAATTAATGGACTAATATATACAAAGTGTTTTAAACAATGTCTGGCATATGATAAGGACTATATTAAAGTATGCTATTTTTACTGTTATTGTTATTACTGTCTATTCAGCTGTCCTTTGTTGTTCTTGCTACGAGTGAGTCTGGCACTGTCCTCTTCTGGCTGCCAACTTCAGGAAAATTATTCTAAACTCTCCAGATCATTCTATGGAAACCCTCCTCACTAGCCATAAGGACTTACCCCCTCCCATAACTTCACAAACCTTCCCTGTCCACACTGTGACCACCTTTGATATCCTTTATTTATCTAAAAGTAACGACATTAATTCTCAACCCTCTGCTCATAAAGCCTGTCCAGGGGGATGTGACAGGCTCTCACACTGGTGCCTGCTGTCTGTCTGATACGCACAGTGGGTGAGCTGGGAATCTTACACCCTAATGTTCCCTGATATAAGTAGTAACAATGCAAGAGAAAGCAGAAGGGAATTAAGGTGTTGTATGTTTGTGGTGCTGGAAATGGTGTTGAGCTTTACAAACGTAATCTCTAATCCTCACCCCTCATCATGATGTTGTGAAAAAGGTATTATTGTATTTTACAGAAGTGGTGTTAAGAAGACTGAGGCTCAGAGAGATTGAATAATCTGTGGTGAATATTAGAACATCTCAAAATGTGACAATTCCTATCCAAGATACCTTAGGGAAAATTTGTCTGGTTTTATGTATTAAATGTTCCTCTACTCATTTTCTTCATGTTTGCTCTTAATTGCAATTCAGAAGGTCAAATGTAGGGCTGGGCATGATAGCTCATGCCTGTAATCCTAGTACTCCAGGAGGCCAAGGCAGGTGTACTGCCTGAGCTCAGCAGTTCACGACCAGCCTGAGCAAAAGCAAGACCCTGCCCCTAAAAAATAGTGGGGTGTTGTGGCAGATACCTGTATTTCCAGCTACTCAGGAGGCTGAGATAAGAGGATAGTTTGTGCCCAAGAGTTTGAGGTTTCTGTGAGCTGTGATGCCACAGAACTCTACTGAGTGTGACAAAGTGAGACTCTGTCTCAAAAACAAACAAACAAACAAAAAAAGGCCAAATGCATACAAAACATTTCTAAAACAATATCTGCTCCCTTGCCTTCCAGTAAGGACACCACTGTGCTTTTGGATCGTTGCTTTAGTATTTATCTTTCTTACATTACTTGCTTGTCTTCTTTCTTCCTGATTTTCGGTTTTAGAAAAGATTTTTTAACTTCCCACTACAAAAGATCAAGATTTATATCTCTTTTCTCTCCATTCCCATCCACCTTCCAATTGTCTTCAATAGAATTGGTTATAATTTTAATATATGTAAGAGTTAAGCATTTATATTATTAAGATTATATCAAGGATATTCACAGCTATGATTGTTTTTCATTTTATCTGCTCCTATTTTCCCTGAAGTTTATAATTACTGTATTTTTTCATTGTTTCTTGCCACCACTTTAATCCACAAATGTTTGCCAATTATTTAAATTTTCTTACAAGGCATCCTATTTGGTATGTGCAAATAAAGAAGTTGTTTCTTTCTCATTAGTGGTAGCATTTTATTTGCCACCTACTTAGAGAGAATTTTTGGAGAATTTTATGTACTCACAAATTCAATTTTATGAGTGCAGATGGAAGAAATGTTTATTTAAAAATATGTATTAATAGAAATCCTTATTCTAAGTGCTAAAATTTAGTTGTTATCAAACTTACCATATATGTATATATTGAAATGACCCCTATAGTATTTATCACTGTATATTGGCTATAATTCAGTTTAATTTAATTTAAAATATTTTAACAGGACAAATCATAACATAATTTGGGGTAAAATCAATATATTTTGTTAAAATGATTATGACTCATAGCCACTGATACTAAATAAATTTTTTTAATAAATAAAATTTTAAAAAATTCACCTTAAGTAAAATAAAATCAGTTTTTAAACCCACACATTTTACAAAGATATATGTCCCAGTACATTAAAGTTTTTTACTGATGAATGTACTTAAGAATATAAATGTGGATACATTACATATAAACTCTCAGTTGTCATGTTTATTTAGAGAATAGCAACTTTTGTTTGTTTGTTTGTATTAGCCAAGTTTCCAAATGGCTTATGATTATTTTCTGTAAGTACAGAAATTAGCTTTATTTATCCACTCCCAGTATCTATTACATTAAGTTATCCTATTTTTATTTTTTTCCTTGCTTATTTTTTATTTTTATTTCTTTGCTTTTGTTGTTGTTGTGACAGAGTCCCACCCTATGCCCTGAATAGAGTGCAGTGGTTTCATAGCTCACTGCAGCCTCAGACTCCAGCTGTGGGCATTCCGCTGCCTCAGCCTCTGGAGGCACCCGCCACAGCACCCGGTAGGGTTTTTCATTTATTTATTAATTTATTTTTAGGAGTTGGGGTCTCACCCTCTCTCAGGCAAGTCTCCAACTCCTAAGCTCAAGCAATTCTCCCTCCTCAACCTCCCATAGTGCTGAGATTACAGGTGTGAACCACTGCACCTGGCAAGTTATCTTTTTAAAAGAGTACAGCCTTTAAAAAAAAATATTTAGTGACTTTCAATTAATATGCCAGGAATACAGATAGAATTAAATGATAAATGAATGCCATATGCTTTATACCAAATCCTGTGCTTATTCCGTATGGTTCTAGTGTTGGAAATGTGTTTTCCTACTTAGATTTTTCTTCAGGCTGCCAAAGAGCAGAATAATTTAATATGCCTCTCCTTTCTTACAATTGGTTTCTTCTCTTCAACTCTGGGCTTTACATCATATAATCAAAATTACTTGATGAAGGTAATTGTTAAATGACAGGCTCTTCTGTGAAGAAGGTGCACAAGCTTAGGGCATGGATATGTTATATTCGCTGGACTGCACAGAATATAGCTGTTACATAATTCCTAGATACAACTTTATATATATATTTTGCTTTGCCAAATATGAGATGTGTTAGCAACTGCCAGTTGCTATTTGGCCTCTATATACTCTCTCCTACAATAATAGGACTTTCATTTTCAGCTAAGGCTATGGTAGCCAGGAGGGAGCAGCTGTGTGACTGGGCAAGGAGATGAAGGAAAAGTGCACTATTGTTAGAACGGAAGCTCAAAGTCCGCTTTGTTGCTCTGAGCTCCATCTTGAGGGAGCGAGAGCCACACCCTGGGGTTGGTGGAGCAGCCAGCTGACTGTTGTACCAGACCTCCCTTTTGTTTAACCCACTGTTACTGTGAGTCTCTATGTTATTTCTGCCAATTAATACTAATTAATATAAGTTAATAGTTAATTATGTGAACACGACATCTTCTCCACTCAAGGTACTGGCCAGTTCGTTTTTTTTCTAGGAGCCCCTGGATTTAGTGAAATCCATGGTAGATTTCTTTTAAATCTTACACTAAGGTCCAAAGGTTTGAGCCATTAAAATTTTCTGAAAACAGTTTATTGTCTTTAGGTTATGCATTTGTAAGCAATTATAAATAGAGCATGTAGTGCTTGAATAACCTGTAGATTTCAGCAGCACCATTTTTATTATTAGTCTTCTTACGTTCGTACTCCAACTAAAAAAAAATAAACCATACCTTTTAAATTCACATTAATCTGATGTGTTTAAAGGGTTTGAAGGAAGGGTGAGTTTGCATACCCTCCACCCTAAAAGGTACATCTTGATGTGCAAAGTTATTTGCACCTCTGGTTTCTGCTTCCTCTGCTCCTTGGGTAAAGTCAAAAGTAAAACAGGAGGTCTGATTCCCAGTTTGCTAGCTGTTTTAGCACGTATGTATGTGTGCCCGTTCTTGGTGTGGAGCGTCTGAAATAATTTTATTCCTCAAAAATGAAATAAAATAAAACAAAATAAAATACAAAGACCAACACATAACTGAATCTTGGTCTAACCTTGGCTTATTGAGAAGTATCAACTCAGTGGACAGCTTAAATATAAACATCTTTGCTTTTCTTTAATCATTTGATCATCCTCAGAGCTCCTCATATCCCCTAATAATATATTGCATATACTATACAGTTTCCTGACTTTGTTATTAAAGGTCTAGTTCAGTTAAAAGTATAACCACAAACTTGATTACAATTTCATTTTCTCTCATGCCCAAGCACAAACATGCCATGCCTGAGGGACCTGAGGTTGTGGAGGAAGGGAAGGATCTGCCTTTTCTTATCTCATTCTCCTCTTTGGGGTTTATGAGAGGAAGCAGTGCTGGTTCTCCTGTGGGTTACATGGGTGCACACTCTGAAGAGTCCTGCGGGACTTTTCTTTCTGCTATTCACTTTTCCTAGTTTGAGAGTACAAGGTAACTGCAGAACGTTACCCCTTAGTTACGTCAGCCCTCACAGTGATGGAACTCATGGCCTCCAACTGCAGGGCTTTCTTCATCTCACGGGCAGCTGTCTGGGAGACTCAGATCCTCCATACTCCTCAACATCCTTGTGTCCATGGAAACCCATGTCTTCCCATTCCAAATGCTCAGCCTGTGGCTGGTCCATCTTGTACCTTCTGTCTACCCTCCTCTTGTCTCTCCAATTCTCTTTGTCCAGAGAGACTTGAGTCACATCAGTAAACCTATTTCCCAGGCAAATATCCAATGAGAAACAGAAGGAAGGTCTTCTTCCTTCCTGCCTGCCATCATGGCCAGAAGAGGGAGTTTCCTTTTCCCAGTAATGCAAAATTTTCACGAAACATACGATTTTTACTCTACCTATATTGTTTTCACATAAGTTTCTTAGATAGGGATATGAGGGATTCTGTAATATCTTGATGGTTAGAGAGCCGTGGGGCAGAGATAGGGCCCTACTTATGGGCACCTTACTTCAGAAGGTGGGTTATTGAAAAATTCCTTGTGTCAGAGTTTGGCACTAGTCTCATGCAACATATGTTATGTTCAGGAAGATATCCATCGTAGGGACCATGTACCATTTTTTACACAATAATGTAATTTTAACCAAAACCACAGATTGGTTTAAGCAATTAATATAGTAGTTTCACAACATACATTTAAAGCAAGCATATTTATTTTCTTTTGTTTTCCAAATGCCTATTTTTAATGCTGCTATTTATTTGTTTTATTTTTGGAAAATCTAGATTGGGGAATTGTTTTAACCTTATAACTATTATTATCTCTCTCTGATGTGTTTTAAATAAATATGTATTTGTGCAATATATCTGCGTAGGCATGTGCCAGATGTATATGCAGCCTTGTAATATGATCACACAAATTCCTGGAAGAGTAGTAATGAAGAAGGATTCTATATGCTGAATATAATTCTGGGGACAGGACTTCAAGACACTGGGAGGTGTGTGTGTGTGTGTTATAACTTCATTTCAGTACCTCATTCAGGTCTAAAATTCTCTGGTTTGGTTTGGTTGATGCCCTCTCAAGCCAAAATGAATCCCTTCCAGGAGATCCAAATAAGACTAATGACTTTAACCTCAAAGATTTTATCCTTCTCAGCAGTCAACTAGAGCTAAAGTACATCAGAGAGAAATTAATTACAAGATGTTTGCATTTCAATTATTCTGCATTTATCATTGCAATTACTGATTCCATCCATCTCTCATCTTTTACTTGCTAAATATAAGAAAAAAAAAACAGAAAAAAGATCCCCAAATTTTTTATTCTCTCAAAAACATAAATAGTCTCTAGTTGATGTAGACTCTTCTGTATATTTATAATTAACTATGACTAAAATCATAGTTGAAATTATTTACAGAGAATTTCTGAAATAGGAAATTTAAGGTTTATCTTTAGTTGTTTTGAGTATGCCAAATGCATGGTTCAAATTTAGAGTTATAATTATATCTACAGAAGCTTAAAATTTCTAGTCTGGAAAAGCTGGGAGAGAAATCATGCAAGAACGTCAAAGATCACTTTAAGCATTTATGATGCAAATAATGAAAGCTGACAGTAAAACTTAGCAAGCAATATTTGTACACCCAAATCAGTGAGATCACTCCATTCCTAAATCCAATGTGAGAGCAAGAGTAATACTCTGAAGATAAAGAAAATAGGCAAAGTCCATGTTTTCAATTTATTTGGATTTCTGGAATCATTCTCACGTATGGAAAATTACAAAGTTTTACTTTAAATTCCAATTTTATATGACCGTGCATACATGCATAGCTTTGAAGAGAAGGCTAAATTCCTGGACTCTGGAAGACAAATGCGTCTTCCCTCCTGTGTTAGCCACATGATTTTTGCTGCATGTCCTGGGTCAGAAACCAGTGGCATCGTTTCCCATAAGGGCTGTTCATTAGATAGACATGTGGCCTCATGGGCATTACAGACGGTTATTAGGACATTTTCTCTGGAAGAAAACTTAGAACTCCTCTGGTTAAGGGGTCACCAACTGATGGCTCATGGGCAAAATTCAACTAAGGTTATGCTTAACCTAATAGTATTTTGAACGTTTAGAAATTTTACCTAGAAGTTTTTGATTCTCAGCTTGTCTTTAAAATCAACTGGAACTTCAACATGGCTAGTCTTGTCTACTGACCATTAGTTGGAGCTAAGTTAAGGCTGGTCAAGGTTCCCACAGTTCCTGTTGTCCCTATCGTCTTGTAAATGTCATACTCCATCTGTTTACTACATTCATAGCCTCTAAGAATATTTGAGTTTTTGACCTTGGTTTAGTCTGTATTTTTATAGGTGAGAACACTGAGGCCTCATAGATCATCTGAGTTTTCCAGGCAACGAAACGTAATGGTTTCTGAGCATGGTCTATAGAGTCAGTCTGTGTAGAGTTCAAATCCCAACTCAGCAACTACTTCCAGCTTTGTGATGCAGAATGAATTATTGAACATTCTCGAACCTTAGTTTCTTTGAGCTTTAAAATGAGGAGAAAAATAGTACCTGCTCCTTAGGGTTTTATGAAGCAAGATAAGTAAATGCATGTGATGTGCTCAGAAGAGTGTCTGGCAAATCTAATGTTCTGTCTGAGCATTAGGGAACTGTTCTACAGGAGTTGAGGCCTAGAGTAGCCTGTTCAAAGGGTGAGTCCATCTGTGGCGAGGTCCCAAATCTAGGTACTGCTTATATAGCCCTATCCGTTCACTCCTGTCTTTTGGTCAAAACTGTTACAGGTCTGAGTGTTTGAGTAAAAGTGCTTACAACCTTGGTGTTTGTGACCTTACATTGCTCTTGGACAATGTGGTCTTAAATATAAGGAAAGTACTAAGGTTGGTGGAAAAATAAATTCCAACATGTAAAAGAACAGAGACAAAAGTTATCAAAAAGAATTGTGTTATTCTTAGGAACAACTTTACTTCTTTAAATGAGAAATTGTGGAAATAGAAATTGACTTATGATTTCTACCTTCAGTTGTCAATTACAGGGAGCAGGAATTTTTTTTTCTACTCTTACTTGAAAAATCCATAATTGATATTAACATTTTGAAAAGTTAAAAGCAGATCACTCACTGAGATGGAAATGGAGGTGAGTTGTAAAACTTAACATTCGTTTCCTTTCAACGTACTCTTTAACTTGGTTAGGTGAATTTAGTAGTCTCTTTTAGAGTCACATTGACTGCTTTAATTGTATTGAAGGTCCTTTTATTTTTATTGTTCAGGTAATCAATTTTATTGTTCGTGCATCCAAGAAAGCATAACATCATGATTTAAATAAGCCTATATACCAGTGGTTCTCAACCTTCCTAATGACGCCGCCCTTTAACACAGTTCCTGTGGGTCATGACCCACAGATTGAGAACCGCTCCTGTATACCATAACGTGTTTTCCTTGTTCATAAGCTTGTTTGTCACAACGTTTAACATCCACATTCCTAAGTGTCTTTTCCCCATATTTTGTATTTGGGCTTTACTTTATTCCCTGAACACCAATCAGAAGGCTCTTTTCTTTTGAAAATATCCTTCCTTCTTTAAATAAGGCAGTTAACTCTCTTAAGTGCCAGGTTAAGAGAGTTGTGCCTATGCTTTAGTCTATTCTCTGACAAAAAGGGCTTAAAAATTATTAACATAAAGGGGAAAATGTATATTCAACAGATGTATATAGGAAATTAATATGTGGGGACTTCATTATCTTCTAGTCAAATTAAATTCATTTTATTACTCAAAAATCTACCCAGAGGCAATAGAGAACATTTTTACCCAGCAAACAATATTCCATTATAGTTAAATCTATTTCTTTTTGATTAGGTTTGTTTCTTCATAAGATCATCTCTGATGCTTACATTTTGCTAAAGGTTTGTATAACAATTGTACAAAAAAAATTATACAAATTATATACTGATTATAAATGACTCCTATAATGATTTTTGTGATTAAATCATATAAATTATTTTTCTTTTGCTGTACATTTCATATTAATACAGTATGTAAATATCCACATCTATAAGGCTTTAATACTGGATCACACTTGGAAAGTTTACCATAATTCCCTTAATGCAATATTTACGGCATTGGTTGCAGCCAAGGATTCCAATAGGGCTGCGGAAAAACGAGAGCCCTTTGGAACATAAGTCTGTGCTAGTCTTAGATAGAGGTTTTTTTAGTTGTTGTTTTGGTTTTTGCTTGTAGAAATATCATGTAATGACTTAGCCACCTACTAATTATTTTCTATAATTCAATAGCTAAGTTTTTATCGAGACTGAAAGACTGTATGACAAAAGGAGAGATAAAAATTTTTAGGAAGACATCATTTGAACAGAAGGAAAGACTAACAACTGATTTTTAAAAGACTGTATAAGAAAAGAAAGCAAGAATTCATTTTTTAAAATGCTTCATCTTCCTTTATTTTGTGTTAAATAATAATGTCACCGCAGTCTCCAGATTAAGATAGGCCAGCATTTCATGTTTGGTATATAGATTCACCAAAATACGGCCATTTGTGAATGTGCTCTTTATTAATCTCCTGATTTATTTTCCTTTATCATTTGAATTAAATATTTGATTCATGAAATAATGTGCCCACAAAACCATAGAATAAGCTGGCTTTGTGGTTTCCATAGCTGTATTTTCCTGTGTAACCCAATATACCACTGCAAAGGGACTTTGTACAGCTTAGTAGCTCTGAACAGGAAAGACACTGATGTTGGGTTGGTGCCCTGTTTGGAGACAGCTGGACTAGTTTTAGGGCCTTAATTAGAATTGTAATATATTTTATTGTTGCTGATAAAACACTCTAGGATCGCCTTATTAAAAAAAAAAATAATTCCAGAAAAAGGAGAAGGGAATAGGTGGGAAATAAATACATCAATTGATTCTTCACGTTCCACAAACCCCAACCCACATGTGTTCCTCTTTTTAACTTAACCGTTGGAGGACATGTTAGCTTTGGGGGAACAGCATTGATTGAGGGGGGAGGGGACTGATACAGCCATTTATGAGCAAATAATTTACATTTACTAACATTGTGATAAATGCTTCAAGATGTTTAAAAATAGTGTTAATATGTAACATGATAAATGCACTCACATTTCATAATTCTGAACCATTTTCAGCAAACAGAATGATGCAAATCCTTTCTAAATAGCAGGTAAACATATTCTGGTTTTAGGTTTGGCTATTTTTCCTGAGATTGCAGTTTGGATTATGGCTACATTGCATGTATTCTTTCTCTCTGAAAGCTAATGAAATCCTCTGGATCTAATGCCATTAATCCCTGGAGAGGAAATAACTGGGGCAACATTTAGTGCAGCAGATGTGATTTCCATAAGCACCAGTGATGAGATAGGATTGAGTGCATTAGCAAAAAGGATTCAAAAAGGAAAGTTGAGAAATAGTGAGTAAAGGTTCTGCTTGCCAGAAGGGAAATTTTATGATTAACCAATGCCTTCCATTGTCATTTTCAATAATTTTGACATACTAATATGTAAGATTCAACTTCATATTTTTTTTTTAATTGAGACTGAGTTTTTATCACTGTCCACAGAATGCTATGGTGTCATAGCTCATAGCAAGCTCAACCTCTTGGGCTCAAATGATTCCTTGCCTCAGCCTCCCAAGTAGCTGGGACTACAGGTGCTCACCACAGGTCTGGCTATTTTGATTTCTATTTAATTATTTATTTATTTTGAGAAGGGTTTTACTTTCTTACCCTCGGAAGAGTGCTGTGGCTTCATAGCTCACAGCAATCTCAAACTCTTGGGTGCAAGTGATTCCTTGCCTTAGCCTCTCAAGTAGCTGGGACTACAAGTGCCCAGCACAATGCCTAGCTATTTTTATTTTTATTTATTTATTCTTTTGAGACAGAGTTTCACTTTGTCACCCTCAGTAGAGTGCCATGGCATCATAGCTCACAGCAACCTCAAACTCTTGGGCTGAAGCAATTCCTCGCCTCAAGTAGCTGGGACTACAGATGCCTGCCACAATGCCCTCCTATTTTTAGAGCCGGGGTCTCACTCTTGCTCAGGCTGGTCTTGAACTCCTGAGCACAGGCAGTCCTCCTGCCTCGGCCTCCCAGAGTGCCAGGATTACAGCCACCACGTCCAGCCACTTTATTGTAGTAAATATTCAAAATGCTTATATTATATTTCCCCAAAGGTAATTCAGTATGTTTGGATATTTTATTTTATTAAAATTTACAATATATATTATTTTTTATTCCATATTAGTTAATATAATTCAGAAATCATAAATATTAAATGAAATCTCTAAAATTATGTCAATGTAAAGCTGCTATTCCACACATTATAGTATGTCCCTAATCTAAAATTTGACTTTTAGGAATGTTTATTGTATATATATTTTTATGCTATGTGATACTGCAGACAGTGTTACGATTTTCTGATATGACGGAATAATATTCCTTATAGTAAATGCTACCACTTACAAATGGGCTTTTGGCAAACATAAAATATATGATTTCATAGAAATTCTAATACTGTACTTTTTTCTCTACACAAGATCTTCCTGGAAATAACATGTTACATCCTTATGATTTATTATTACATTTCCTGATAGCACCTCCAATTTCTAGGCTTGAATTTTATGTCTCTAAATTCTTCATAACTATGAATTATGGATTACAAATTGTGAACCATAGACTCTTGAGTCCTCTTGAATTTTTTTTTTTTCACTCTAAGAGTATTTAATCTGGAAAGCACATTGGCCTCTTAGAAAGTTAATAGTAAATAAAATTTTCATTACTTTCTGAATTAACTTTAAATAAATCCGTATATTTAAGCTTCATATTTAGGAAAACTTGAAAATGCTTTTTATAGACATTAAACAAAACCCAGATGACTTTAAGAATACTAAAAAGGCCAAGGTTAATGGTTAGTAACTCAAATGTACACAGCCAGATTGTCAGAATTCTATACAAGATTCTAGTAAAACCATTGTTAATTAATTAACATTGATTACTGTGTATAAATTAATAATCTGACACCTTCATGGAATTTACAACTATATTGTTCCATTAAGCCATCTATATGTGAATATGCCCATATAATTTTTTCATCATGGTTCACACAGTGCCTTTTTGGTGTTTGCTCATCACAAATCTGCATTTAAAGAGTCAGGAACAAAGGATGAGGGTAATTGAACATTATACTGCACGAATCCAAGATAAAACCTAAAAGCAAGCTTGTCACTCAGTGGTCAGGGTTGCACATAAACACCTGTGCCTTAGGGCAAGTTGAAGAGTGCAGACACTTTCTATCCCTTCACAGCCTTCATGCCAACTCACCGAAAGCTTCAGAGTAGGAAGAAATGAAGCATTTTCTTTCTTTCCTTCTTTGTTCCCCAAAAGAAAATTGGGAAAAGAACACTGAGTCTTACTTCCCTTTCTTACTGATGCTTACCTAATCAGCCGAGATATTTGATGAAAGTGAGCCATTGGGCATAGAAGGGGGAGGTTTACTGTAGCTAGTGAGGAAGGATGTGGTTGGTTCTAAGATCACATGCCCAGTTAGAGGAAATTGCTTGACTTTAATTATCAGATATTCCCTCATCCTGAGGTATAACTGTCATTTACTGAACTTTGAAGTGGTGTCATTGTGCTGATCCAGTCAATACACGGTATTACTACAAAGAAAACATTATTAATTTCATTTTTAGAATAAGGAAAAAAGAGACATTCTGAAATATTTTAGAATAAGGTCTGACTGAAGCCTTCAGACCTGTGGAGATTGATACCAGAACTTCAAGGTTTCAAAGTATCACAGGGTTTTAAATATCAACCACATTGATACTATTTTAAACACATTTAAAAAATAAACAAACAAATGGTTTTATTTGATAAATAATGTTGGTATTAAGAGATGAAAGTTTTTCTGGGAATATTTTATTAGACAGCAGCTTTAAATATTATTATTATTATTTTCAATTTTGGCCAGGGTCAGGCTTGAACCTGCCACCCCCGGTATATGGGGCTGGTACCCTACTCCTTTAGCCACCGGCACCACCCAAGCTTTAATTACTTTTAAGACTCACATAGGAAACTAGGAGCAGCAAGCCTATTAATATGTACCATATTCACCTGATAAAGTTGTGTTACAAACGTACATAAGCTATATGTTGAAAATTAATTTTAGTGTTTTATATCTAATGCTAAAGCATAAACTAGAATAAAACATAAGGGAAGTTACTCTGAATAAAAATATTAGTTTTTATATTTGAAACTAACTTTCATTCTATATAATTATATGAGCTTAATTTTATTTATTTTTTATTTTTGGTAGTTTTTTGCAGTTATTGGCCGGGGCTGGGTTTGAACCCACCACCTCCGGCATATGGAGCCAGCGCCCTACCCTTTTGAGCCACAGGTGCTGCCCCATGAGCTTAATTTTAAATATACATAATTCATGTATTTATTCAATTAACCAATAAATATGTATTAAGATTACCAAACATTGAACTTCAAAGGTAAATAAACCAGACAGGCGTGGTCTCAGCTCTCAAGGAACTTCCTGACCAGTTAGGACTATACACATTTACAAGATGAATTACAGATAAAACAATATTAAACAGAAAGGTGAACTGCTGCTTTATAAGGACTCTGTCCAGTACATGAGCTATGCTTAGCGGGCTATTGAAAATGAACTACATCAGTCTACTAAGAAATTATCAGGCTTCGATTAACAAACTCATTTTAACTAAACTCAAAATAGAGAGATAGAAAAATCAAAGCAATATTTCGTTGATTCCTGAAAGGTGGCACTAGGTAATGGTTTTATAGAAAGTAGCTGGGACTTGAAATTATTATTAGCAGCCTTTGGTAAATATATAATCACAGCAAAGGAATTAATAAGAGTGGATGGTGTATGGATGGATAATTTATATTTCTTTCCAGGGAATTAGTACCAGTGTAGTCTTAGAATACATTTTTGTTGACAGAATACTTTTATTTTCCAGTTATTGCTTATTATTATGGTCTATAATGAGTAAACAGTGCAGAATCCTTGTTGTATGTCTTTTTTATGTATTTCCAAAAGCATCACTACAAAAAAATTAAGTAGGTTAAGAGTTACAGTTAGTATTGGCTTTTCCTGGATATACCTAGTCAGCATGATTAGATGTAAGCCTATATATCTTCTTCAAAATATTTATAGCTTGTAATGCATATTTTTGCACATGGCCAAACTTTCTTTTTATTGTTGGTTTTGACTCGTTTACATGTATGACTTTTACTGACTTTTTCTTAAAATTGGAGATATTTTGTACACAACCCATAATGCATTGATAAAAACAGGATTCATGTGGCTGTATCTTAACCTTAGATGTTTAATAAGAAAATAAATACTTCAAACACTTTGTTTTGGAAATGTAAAAATGCCTTTATAATTTTTGTTGCCTCGGCGCCTGTGGCTCAAGTGGCTAAGGTGCCAGCCACATACACCTAAGGTGGCGGGTTCGAATTCAGCCCGGGCCCGCCAAACAACAATGATGGATACAACCAAAAAATAGCCAGGCATTGTGGCAGGCGCCTTTAGTCCCAGCTACTTGGGAGGTGGAGGCAAGAGACTCGCTTGAGCCCAGGAGTTGGAGGTTGCTGTGAGCTGTGATGCCAGGGCATTCTACCCAAGGCGACAGCTTGAGGCTCTGTCCCAAAAAAAAAAAATTTGTTACTAATAGTATTAGTGTAAACATTTAGGTCTCATGATTTTGAAATTTTACTTTGAAGGTCGTTGATGAAATATTCATCAATTGTTTAATACATTGCTTCTCCATCCCCATTTAGGTAAACTTCAGAAAAAAATTATATATAAATTTATATTTAGGTATAAAGAGATGATTTGATTTTTTATTTTTATAAATCTTCAGGTACTCAACATTCTTTGTTTCTAGACATTGTTATGCTGTACCCGGTTGAACCTTTAGGTGGTAGTATGTGAAACAGTTATAGACAGAAAGTTGCCATCATTTCAAAAAACAGAATGAAGAGTAACAGACATGTTCAAAAGAAAAGATTTGGAATTTATTGTTCTTTTTATTTGGATTCAGGGAAACCTATGATAGAGCCAGTCTCATAATTTGCTAACATTAAAACGTTTCTTTTCTAAGACGTTAGGACGTCTTCTAATGTTTCTTCACATCTACTTTTATTTTCATCTATCTACTTTATTCTCATAAAAAAAAACTCATCATATTTCATGCTGCCTTTTTTTCCTTGTGTACATCACTGAAGGCAGGAGGTCTTCCAAACAACATTCCTAAAGGACTTTTGTTTTTAGAATATCCACATTTTAATGGATCTGGGCTAATTAGACATATCGGGAAATTTCTTCTGAAGTATTGAAGATGAAATAACGTCTTCTTATAACTCATAGCATAGAAAGAACTTTACATGTATGTATCATGAGAGATCAAAGGGGAAGGTACAATTTGAAACCAGTTTATATCAAGGGCATTGGCTGATAGTCCCCCTCAGTTGCTCACTGGCTTAATCATCACGAAACGTACATTTTGTTGATAATTGTCGACTCAGTTGATCTTTGTTACTTCCATTTTGTTTTTGTTTTCTTTTTCAAAAATTAGGGTCAACCCATTTATTTCACTAGCCAGGATCTAATCAAGATCAGGCCATATATGTATAATTTCATTAAGAAATACAGTCATGACCAGAATTTATTATACTTAATGCAGTTTGAGCTTTTAATTTTTACAGAATATCATGTCAGCTTTTCTGCAACCATAATTCTTGATGCTATGTGATTAACTTATTTCGTTAGATTAAACCTGAAATTGCTTTCTTTAATTTTCCTTCATTTAGATTTTAATAAATTTAAGGAAATCTTTTAGGGTAACTCTTTTAATAGTTCCTTTTTTTCTTTGAATTTTATGCCTTCTTGGAAAATGATCCAATATTTTTGCCCTGATATAAGTCAGAGGATTTTATTATGTACTTATTTCATTATTATAAGAGAGACATAAAATTTTAAACAACTTAATTAAAACCATGATCCAAAAACTAATGGGTGTTTGTTCATTTTAGCAGTCTAGAAAATGAAATAGTTTTGCAAAGGGTGAGGTGTTTGCGATGACTTTTACTGATTGCTGGCAAAACTAAGGAAAGATTCATTACACAACAGTTGTCTACAAAATTTATATTATAAGATATCCAAAAATGTACAAAATGTTGTGGGTTTTAGAAGTTTTGTCTGTGCTATTTATATTAATGAAACCTTAAAAACTACATAAAAATCCTTTCCCTGTAGAATGGATAATCTGTTAATTTATGTTGTAAAATGTGTGTATCCCCATAAAGGCAAGTACAAAAGTGTGCCCATTCTTTGACTATTTGGGGTTTGATGAAGATTTTTTTTTTTTTGATTGTATGAAGCATTCAAACGGCTTAAGAGAATAGCCCAAAGCTGCAGATGCTGGCATGGGTGTGCAGAGAAGGGAATACCTTTACACTGCTGTTGGGACTGCAAACTAATACAGCTGCGCTGGAAAGAAATAAGGAGAACTCTCAAAGAGCTAAATGTATACCTTCCATTTGATCCTGCAGTCCATTATTATTTAGCGACCCAGAAGAAAAAAGTCGTTTCATCACAGGGACGTTTGCACTAGAATGTTTATTGCAACTCAGTTCACATTTGCCACAACATGGAAACAACCCAAGTTTCCATCAACACGTGAATGGATTAGTAAACAGGTCTATGTACACCATGGAATACTATTTAACCATAGGAAGATGGTTACTTTACACCTTTTAGATTTACCTGGGTGGAGGTGAAACACATTCTTAGTAAAGTGTCACAAGAATGTAACTGAAAGTCTCCGGTGTACTCCATACTAATATGAAACCAATAGGAAAACAACTATATACCCACACAAGGGAAGAACTCAAGTATATTCAAGTAGGGAGGGAAACGGGGAGGAGGAAAAAGGGAGCAGGGAGGGGGGATGGTGAACTCTCACCTAGTGGGCACAATGTAAGTGTACACAGCACACCCCCTGATGAAGGGTTTAAGTACAACTTGAATGTTACTTTAGAAATGCAAACAAAGTAACTGAATCAGAATCATTTGTACCCTCATATTAATGTGAAATTAAAGAAAAAAATGGTTTATTGATTCAGTTACCTGAACTTTTCAGCAGCTGTAGTGGCAGGTGCTCAATTAGTGTCAAAAGTCTGTCCCTCCTCCTCTCCTGTCTACTTTCCTTTCTGTGGCCTTCATTCTTAGTTAATCTTGACCTCCTGGTGGCACAGGTTTCTGCTGTTCCTCAACTACATGCCTAACAGAAAACCATGTAAGTGTGCCTCTTTCTAGTGGTCTCAGGGAAAGGGAGAACTTTCATTGTCTCAACCTCAAGTCCCATTCCAGTCCTGAGTTTACCATCCTGAAGAAATGGACTCTGGCCTGTGATTGGACAGATCAGATTGGTTGACTCCCAGACCAACCAAGGAGGATGGAGTTAGGATTAGCCCCACCCAAACAACAGGGACTAAGCTGGACTAAGCTAGTTTCCTAGAGGAAAGAAATGTAAGAATTTTTAGGCTCCGTGTCTGTGGCTCAATCAGCTAAGGTGCCAGCCACATACACCAGGTTCGAATCCCCAGCCCGGGCCTGCCAAACAACAATGATGGCTGCAACCAAAAAATGGCCGGGCATTGTGGCGGGTACCTGTGATCCCACCTACTTGGGAGGCGGAGGCAGAAGACTCGCTTGAGCCC
>CAUYQV010104478.1:0-15814 GCA_963574575.1 Galagoides demidoff | reverse complement strand
CACTTCTGGGGTACAGTGTGGGGTTTTCACATGCAATCCGAAATACTTCCATCAAACTGATCAACACAGCCTTCATGTCATTTTCTCAGTTATTGTTTTAAAACGTTCTGATTCTACTCTTAGAGAGTTTCACTTGTACCCTGAAATAGGTTTTCTATTGTTTAATAAGAAAATGGCTTACCAGAAACACTGCATCCTGTGTGCTTATAAAAAATTTCTAAATCAGAGACATGTTATAAAGCTTGTATCAGTCAGTGAATAGAGAAAAGGGAAACACAGAAATAAAAGAGAGGTTACTAACAACAGGACTTTAGTCACTGGTTAGGCCCGTGTCCCCTAAGACACTGTGAGCTGGAGGCATACAAATCAATAGTGTGGTGACCACACACAGTTTTTACTGCAGTGAAGCCACAGTTGAGGCAAGTGTTGACAGGGATAACATTAGTAGAAATGAGCTCACAATTTTATTTTCATAATGCTTTCTCCTCAATGTCTAAGCAAAGGGGATTCCGTCAAAAAGAAGCCTGGGTGAGAATACAAAGATATAACCAGGAGTCAACATACCCAATGTGAGCGTGGGGGAAGTAGCTGATATTGGCAAGACCAGATGCTGTATGTAAGATGGCATTCATGATGTAAGAGGCATGGTGGGCACGGGCCATGCATTGCACATGTGTTGAGGGGGCTGGATGCAGGAATTGGGCCGTTCCTGCTTTCTCTTAGAAAAAAGTGGTTGATAAATAAGAATATTTATCAAAAAATATACCCTTTGTATTTGGAATACTCATAGGTACAATGTTGTATTGGTAGGCAATAATATGTATTCACTGTTGTGTAATTGATATATAAAAAATTCATATAATTAATGTACACATTTTGATAAATTTGGACATACACATACACTTCTAGGTTCTAAACACAATCACCCCCTCTGAAAATTTCTTTTGCTCTTCTATGTGTTCCTATGGTTTGCTTTTTCTTTTTATGGTAAGAGCACTTAAAATAAGACCTGTCTTTGAAAATATTTTAAAAAGTGTACAAGAGCATACTGTTACCTACCAGCACTAGGTTATATAGCAGATCTTTAGAACTTATCCATCCCAAGTAATTGAAACTTTTTACCCTATGAGCAATAAGTCCCCATTTCTTCCCCCCAGTCCCTCCCACCTAGGCCCCTGGAAGCCACCATTCTATTCTCTGCTTCTGTGAATTTGACTATTTCAGACACCTCATACATGGTAGAAGTTGAATAGTACAATATCTGTCCTTATTTCACTAAGCATAGTGCCCATGAGAGGCCAATGGCAGAAACCCTCACACATGTCAGAATGGTTGTTACCAAGAAAACACAAGCTGAGTGCTGGCGAGGAGGATGAGCTGTTGGTGGGAATGCAGAACAGGGCAGCCACTATGGAAAAGTGTATGAAGGTTCCTCAAAAAACTACCATTTAACAACTACCATTTGATCCAGCAATCCCACTTTTGGATAAATATCTGAAAGAACTGAAATCAAGATCTGAGATTTCTGCACCTGTGTTAGTTACAATGTTATTCCCAGGAGCCATGACAGAGAAAGAGCCTAAGCGTCCATCATGTATGAGGGTTAAACAACATTGTGCACTTAGCAGTTTGTGAAGAGGGTATAATCTCATGTGAAGTGTTCTTATCAAGATGAAATAAATGTACTAAGTAAAATAAAACACATCAAAAATATGACTTTACCCCTAAAAAGTACTATATGCTATTTGAGAACATTCATAAAATGCAGTAAAGTATAGGAAAAAAGTTAATCTGTACTCAACAAAAAGTAGGCTACAACTTATGTTTATAACAATAAGCTCTTAACATAATTATTTTGTTTATTCTTTTATTTAAAAAGTTTTTTCCATAGTATAGATATAACATTCTAATTTAGAAAAAATGAAAATGAACAAGTGAATAAAAGAATCACCTAAATTCATCAAAACCTTTTATTCTTCTACCTTAAAAATCATATTATTTAATTTGTTATTGAAGAAAACATCTAGAAAACACTGAAAAGTATATGACATGAATAAAATCCTTGATGTTCTGAAAAATAAGTATATAAATGAACAAACAAGGTGGGGGGTGGGCAGTGAGTCAGGGAAGCTCCGTAAAGAAAATCCCAGTTCTTTACCCATTTTAGATCCACACAGGTAGTGCCTCCTATGTGCCAGCCAAGAGTCTAGGTGCTGGCATGCACCCTGTGTCACGTAACTCCTGGCAGTGCTGTGAGGCACTGTCACTAGCCTTGTGTTTCAGTTGAGGACAAAGAATTCAGAAACTTGTGAACATGCCCATGGTGTATTGCTGTGAAACTGCACAGATGGCATGCAATTTATGGTTCAGAAAAGAAAAAAGTCCTTGGCTCTTCATAACTGCTACACGGACTCTTTTCTATCCCTAGAGAGCTATGGGTCATTTTAAGTATGATCAGGTTTGTGTTTTAGGTAATGTGGGAGGAGAGAAGAGAGGCCAAGTAAGAAAGGGAATTGCAAAAAAACCTGAAAGAACCACAACCCCGCCCACACACACACACATCACGTGTGAATGGCTAAACAACACTGCACAAACATAGACACTGTGGATGTTGCATTTCAAATTCTTTTTTGTTTGTTTGTTTGTTTGTTTGTTTATTTGTTTGTTTTTGAGACAGACTCTCAATCTATAGCTAGAGTGCTATGGCATCAGCTTTGCTCACAGTAAACTCAGACTCTGGGCACTTGTCTCAGTCTCTTAGTAGCTGGGACTACAGGCATCTGCCATAACACCCAGCTAGTTTTCTATTTTGAGTAGAAACAGGGTCTCACTTCTGTTAGGCTGGCCTTGAACCTGAGAAAAGTGATCCTCCTGCCTCAGCCTCCCAGAGTGTGAGGATTATAGGCATAAGCCATTGCACCTGGCCTGTATTTCAAATTTTTAGTGAAAACAAAACTCAGAGTATTTCTTGGAAAAAATTTATTAAGTCGAACTGATTTTAATTCTTGAATAGTGTATTAGAAAGAAAGTTTAATTTGTGACCATGATGGAAAAAAGAAAGCAGGGAGAGAGGAGAGTGTTAAGGCAAGAATGATGGACACAGAGAAACAAAAAGTGGAATGACAGCCTAGTGAGCTATGCCAGTTCATGAGGGCTGTGAACTCCTCTGGTCTACACCACTATGGTCCTTATAAGCACAACAGAACAATCTATGAAGGATTACTAATGTGTGTGCAGTTACACGACAAACAAAACTCTTCTTATCTTTTTATTGTCAAATGAAAGATAAATTGAATTCATGGTTGCAAGGTTGGTGTTTGAGCAAATGTTCATTAAAATTGTCCGGAGGCTAAAAATGAAACCAACAATACTTCAGCTGAGTATGTACTTTACTGGGGCCACCAGAGTCTCAAGAGTTAAGATAAAAATATAAACGAATTTTATCTTAAAATAAGAAAAACGAATCTTCCCAGTAAGACCTGGATGTGACTACAGAGCAGGAAAGAAGGCAAAAAAGAGGTGTTGTCATTCACACCACGCACCTGTGGGATGTACCACTGGAAGAGCCAGGTCCCATAACCATCTTATAACATGAGGAAATCACTCTCCAACATGAAATATCCACTCACTTCTCATGATGCAGTGATGAATCACCTCACCTGTCAATTAAAAAATAAATTAAATTTCAATTTCTTCCACTTGAATTGCAGTAGAACTTGACTACTACAGGACTGTAACAAACTGATCAATATACAGAGGTGGTCAACATAAGGAACTAGGCCTCCTGTATTGATACATACATTTGATGCATGTCTAGTCTATGAAAATTAGGACAACTCAAGGAGGTGGTCAGTGTACAGAGGTGGTCAGCTACAGAGGTTCAACTGTATTTAAAAATGGTTCTGACTGAAGCTCATACTTCTGGCCGGTGTTCTAATGAAGTAGCTCTAGGAGCACATGGAATATATTTCACTACCTTAGCTTGGAATTTATAGCTAGGCAAACTTAGATTTGAAAGTTTTACATGACATGTATAGTTTCAAAGTAGTGGAAACAAGACTTAAGCTCATATACCTAAGTTTAAAGGCCAGGCCCTTCCTCCCACACAATACTCCCTCCTCTCTGAAAATTTAAATCCTAGAAGATAGAGCCTATGTTCCATCCATTGCCACGTACTTCACAAGTTCACAGTTATAATTGAAGAAATAGACTCCCACTAAAAAATGTATTTTGAATTCGACTGAATTATACTACCAAGGAAGACACCATGAAAGACAAACACAGAACACAGAGTTCCTGGAAAGAACTTGCCTCTCCTATAAAGCTGTGAGTTGCAATGTTTGTTTTAGTAATTTCAACACATCAATATATATATATTGACTGTTTATTCAATAAAAAGGAACTGCTGGACATACCACTGCATGGAGTACTCTTCCTGCTTTCAGAATCTTCCAAGTCAATGCTGAGGAGAAACTGAGTAAAGAAATAATTTATGAGGCTTGTAAGTAAGTTTCACAAAATAAGTCTTAAGAGATCTCAAAGAAATAAGATCAATATTTCTCAATTTTCTAAAAGTTCAAAAACATTCCATCTTGATCACAAAGTAAGCCTTGATTGCTGCACGCTCATCAAGAATTAAAATCAACTTAACTTGATAAATATTATCACCTTTCCTGAAAACAATAGGTTGTTTTATATTTTCAAAAATATTCTGAAAAATATCAAGCTTATTCAAGGAGTCAAAAAATAGCATCAGTGATGTGGAATTTTTTTAAATTTATTGCCTGTCCAGAGTAAAATGGAAATGGAATTTACCTGTGTTTGCTCCTTTTCATGTGGTATGCCCTATGGGTGAATAAGTTACCTGTGGTCTATATTAAAAAACAAACAAAAAAAAAAACCAAAGTGTAAATTTGAAGCAAACTTATAGTAAGTAGCCTAAAGATATTAGACATTTCTATACATACCTACTGCTTAGATCACTTAAGTCCATGTCTTTCTTGTTGGGGTAGCTGTATGAAACAGACTGTTTCTTTTGAGATGCTTTGAACTGTCCTCTACTCCTACAGTCTGTGGGGAGAAAAGTATCAAAAACAGCATGGTGTGAGATGGGATGTCACATTCTAGTTAAGATTTATGTTTCTAGTATCCAGAGAATGCAAGAGTAGAGAGCACAGAGAGAGAGACAGAAAGACAGAGAGAGATCTGATTAGCCAGTTCTTTTCTCTGAGTGACCACAGTCAAAGAAAGCTGCTTTCACAGGTGTGGAAGCTCTGTTTTAAGGACAGCATGTGAGACACAAGGCAGTCTGCAGAAACTTTAGAAGAGTCCCAGAGACAGCAATGCTCAATCTCACAAAGGGCAGTGATTGTGTGATGTAGCTTACTCATTAGGACCCGACACAGTGAAGAAAGGAGAAGGTTGTGTGTAAAATGACACTCAACATATCTTTAGTGACACTTGATACCAACTAGGGCTTTTTTAAAAAATGCCCTCTATGGCACAAAAATGCACACACAGTTAACACCACTGTGCTAAGCACTTAAAATGGTTAAGAAGGAAAATTTTATGTTTTTTTTTAATCACAATTAAAAATGTTGAGGATACAAAATAATTTTAGCTAATAAGTATGAAATTTAAAAAAATGTCCTCTAAAATTTCATCTTAAAATCATGTGTGAAAACTAGAAACTAAGCCATTAGGAAAAATAAAAATAATGATGTAGGAACCTACTTTCTCAAACAGTAAAACTGCTATACATAAAGCTCAAAAATATAAAAATCTCTAATATTGGTGTGAAAATGTAGATCTGAAAAAAACTGGAGCATGGTAACAAACTCAGAATCTTACTAGACAATCATATTTAAAACCTCACATTGGGTAGCATAACATGGAGAATATGGAGGGATTATGTTTGTTTGGGGCAATCAGCAAGTTATTCCTTAAGGAAAAGGAAGTAAAAACAACTTATATTTTTACCTTATCATATGAAATTAAATTCAAGAGGAATATGCCTTCTGATATTAGTTTAAGAATTACATGTCCAGGGAGGGGGATTGGAGGGACCATTTCTGAGGTTCATCTTACAGGAGTACAAGTGAATCTCTCTAAGAGTAGAATGAGAATGTTTTAAAACAATAACTGAGAAAATGACATGAAGGCTGTGTTGATCAGTTTGATGGAAGTATTTCAGATTGCATGTGAAAACCCCACACTGTACCACAGAAGTTCATTAACGTACATAGTTACCATTCAATAAAAAAAAAAAAAACAGAAGCTCAGATAATCCAATTTCCTATACCTCCCAAAGTGCAGAATGATAGGCATGAAGCACCAGTGCTGGTAACCAACCATAGTTTGAAAAATATCCCAACTTCAAGGCCTGGAGTGTGGCTCACACCTGTAATACTAACACTCTGGGATGCAGAAGCAGGTGGTCCAAGCTAACTAGATACTGTGGGGTGGGTTACCTGGACTACCAGATGCTCAGGAAGCTGAGGCAATAAGATCTGTTGAGCCTGGGAGTTTGAGATTGCATTAGCTATCATGATGTCAGGGCACTCTTCCCAGTATAGGGAGTCAGATTCTGTCTCAAGGAAAAAGAAAATGACAACTTCAGTAGGATGGAATAATGTCCCTTCCATGTCAATTCATAGTAATCTGTGTGTGAGCAGGGAGATAGGGGTGAGTCATATTGTGACCTGGGTACTTCTTATGCTGTGAGCCTTTTAAGCCCCTCAAGTTTTGGAAAACATCCACCAGTACCTTCATTGAAAAAAGTAGTTCACCCTTTGAAAGTGTCAAATTCTGTGTTTCTTAGTATAGTCACAGAATTGTACAGCTATCATCACAATCTAATTATAAAACTTGTCTTCTCCCCCCATACAAAGAATGTCAATACCTACAAGTGGTCATTTTCATGTTTTACACCACCTTCTGCCTACTACCCCCTACTCCTACCAAACAATTGGTGTTGTGTTGTTGTTTATTTCTGAGTTCAGTCATGGTCTGTGTAGTCTTTTGTAAGTGGTCTTGTTCCCTTATCATCATGATGTTAAGGTTCATTCCTATTGTAACGTAAATGTTCACTTCATTCCTTTTGATTGTTGATTAATATTTCATTGTGTGAATATAGCATGCTATATATATCAAATAATCTGTAAATCCCGTGGGTAGTCCTGAAGATGTTCCCTTCTCATCTAAGATTTTTAAAAGATTTCATCAACAAGATATATTGCCTCTGTCAAAAGTATTTTCTGTGTCACTTGAGGCGACCATGTGGTTTTTCTTATTCATTGTATTAATGTAGTGTGTTCTGTTTGTTTATCTTCCCATATTGAGCTAGACTAGCAATCCTGGTAATAAATCCAATTTGGGATACATGTATAAAATATTGTGTGGGCTACCGGAATTTTCTTGTACCTATACAGTATATCTCTTGCACAATGGATACCGCATTTCCCCCATTGCCCCAGAAAAAATATACCTATACAGTATATCTCTTTTTTTGTTTCAGACAGACTCAAGCTTTCACCCGGTTAGAGTGTGATGGTGACACTTCTCACATCAACTTCCAACTCCTGGGCTTAAGAGATTCTCTTGCCTCAGCTTCGAAGTAGCTGGGACAACAAGTGCCTGCCACAAGGCTTGGTTAACTTTTGCCAGTAGTTGTCATTGTTGTGTGGCAGTCCTGGGCTGGATTCTAACCTGTCCTTTGAGTCACAGGTGCAGAGCCAAGTATATCTTTTATAGATTGGATATGGTGTTTCCCCCTTTGCCCCAGAAAAATATACTGGTACCATCATACATCAAGGAAATGCAAGCTTCTAACCTCAAGTGACCCTTCTGAGTTTAGGCTTCTCAGCAGCTGAGAGTACAGACCCATGTCACAACTGCTGAGGAAGTTTTGCACTTATTTCTTGGAAAAATGGGGTCTTACTATGTTGCTCAGTCTCTTCTGAAATCCCTGAGATTAGTGATATTTCTGCCTTAGCCTCGGAAATTGCTGGAATTAGAGGTGTGAGCTACGTTGCTCATCCAGGCTTAAGTTTTGGTGAATGTTTTTCTCTATTTTCCTCATAGGGAACTGACCATAGATTAAAAAATAATAACTCTCTTCAGATATAATTCACACAATCCACAATTAAATCATTTCAACTCTACAGAGTTCAAGATCATTTGTATAGATATTTGCGTGGTACTAGAGAAGTTTCCCTTAAGGAGTAGAGGAGAATGATACAGAAAAGAAAGGAATGAAGAAAAGAAAATAATGGAGAGAGCAAACAAATGAGAGAGATAGAATTAAATGAAGGAAGGATGAAGTGAGGGGGAGTTGAAGGGAGGGACACAGGGATACAAAGAAAGAGAAAATGACCAAACTTGGTGCTTCACTCCTATAATCCTACCCTCTGGAAGGCTGAGATGAGTGGAGTTCTGGAATGAGAGGGAGCTGAGCACAGACAGAGCAAGAGTCAGAACCTGTCTACTAAAAACTGAAAAATTATCTAGGCATTGTGACATACCCCTGTAGTCCTAGCCACAAGGGAGTCTCAGCAGTTGCATTGCCTGAATCCTGGATTTTGAGGTTGATATGACCTAGACTGAGGCCACAAAATTTTACCCTGGGCCACATATGAAAATTGAATCTCAAAAATACCCATATATCCACCCATGTACAGACAAACTGACAAACCAACCAACAAACATTGTCATATAAAAAGATCAGAATTACCTTGATGGTTCAAGCAATGTAGACATGCTTAAGACCTATGAAGCTATGACAAAATCGAGCCTGTATCCAGGCATAGTAAATTTGTAAGTTTCTCTCAAATGGCTGTTTTGTGGCAGGTGCAACCAGGTCCTTGAAATTGCATCCCACGGGCGGTGTCTGTCGCTCAGTGGATAGGGCACAGGCCTCATATAATGAGGATGCTTCAAACCTGGCTCTGTCAAAAGTGCAACAAAAAATAGCTGAGTTTAGTGGCAGGTGTCTGTAGTCCCAGCTACTTGGGAGGCTGAGGCAAAAGAATCACCTAACCCCAGGTGTAGGAGGTTGCTCTGAACTGTGATTCCACAGCACTGTATTGAGGGTGAAACTCTACAGGTGAAACTCTGTCTCAAGCATAAAACAAGAAAAAATATAGCATCCTACTTAAGTGACTCCATGAAGTTATGTCAGCTGTGATGCAGGTTGATTCCCACTGCTGTAAAAAAATCTCTATGGTTGTGTCACCCTAGTGCAGGGAATCTCAACTCTCAATAGAGTCAGTAAGGCACAAATGGGGCTTCACTTCTATCTGTGAGGATGGAGAGCTAAGAATTGTCCTGGTTCAAAAACTTAAGGGACATCGGCTGAGGTGAGCAGAAAAGGTCACTCAGTATCTTTGACCAGAAGCCTGGATTCCAGACATTACAGGATGAAGTCACTAAATTGTCACCATAGATGACATCGCAATGGATGTTACCCGTGGTGACCATCTTTAAGCTTAACCTTATTCCTGCTAAGCATGTATAGTGGCTGTCGGGTTTTGTGGCTTGGTTCAAACTGTTACAAAAGAGTGGGGTTCTTTTCTCCACACTTAATTCCAGCTTCTTAAAGTTTGCTTTTATCTTTGGCCCAGGGATTTAACAACCTTTGCTTTCCTCTTCAAGTCATAGATTTGCAAACAAGTGCAATTTCTATCAAGTGCTGCCCTATGATGTTATAAACCTAGAACCCAAGCCCAAAGATCAAATAGTGATTTCATAGACCTGACAGGTATGTCACATTATTCTCAGTTCTAATTTTCACGATGTTTTACATCTTTCTCTAGGCTCTTTTGGGGACAGTAGGTGTCTTACTGAAGTTCCTCTCTCTAAATCTGGTTAGGTAAAATGTCCAGTCATGTCATCCATAGCTCCAGTTATTTATGATGATCATATGAAATATCAGCCTATCTGGAAAGGTCAAATATTTCAGACCTCTATGCCAGGTGTGTCCAAGCTTTTGGCTTGATAGCCACATAGTAATTAGAAGAGGTATGCCGGGCCACACATTCATTACCCAATCATTAATGAAAGTTGATAAGCAAAAAGTGATCAGTGCATTATTATGGTCATATCTGCCCTGAGGGATACGCAAACGAGTCCTGATATAATCCACATGTGCCACCAGAGCCTAAAGATTTGACACTCCTTAAAGACCCTGATAAGGTATTTTTTTAAGTAGGGGTCTGTGACATTTGCCATGCCTGAGTACAATATTTTCATGATACAGGAGGCCAAGGTGGGCAGATCCTCTGAGCTCAGGGGTTGGAGAAATTCTGAGCAACACTAAATCACCCTCATTCCTGATCTCCCAACTGGTTTCTACTAAAATAGAAAAGGTAGGCAAGCACTGTGGCCCTTGCCTGTATTTCCATCTAATCCAGAGTGTGAGACAGGAGGATCCATTCAACAGCAGAGTTGGATTTTGTTGTGCACTAGCCTGAGGTCATGACACTCTAGCCTGAGCAAGAGAGTGAGAGTCTGTCTCATTAAAAATAGTGAAAGAAAGAATGGAAAAAAGAAAGAAAGAAAATTTGGTAGGCACAGTTTCCAAGACCAAACATATGAACAGACATCAGTAGGCAAATGGAATAGAGGACTACATAATGTAGATTTACTGTGGCTGCAAGGGGCAGAACAATGAGTAAGTACAAGTGGGTTTTGAATCAGTTCATAGGATACTGCCAGTGGATCTGATGGGTAGTGGTTGTCTAGAGATGTCTGGTCCCAGGCTTTGCATTGATTGGGGAAAGGGAATATTGTCCCAGATTGAAACAGACCAACAGGGCAGTGGCTGTGGCTTAAAGGAGTAAGGTACCGGCTCCATACGCCAGAGGTGGTGGGTTCAAACCCAGCCCCGGACCAAAATAACAAAACAAAACAAAACAAAATAAAACAAAAAGAAATAGACCAACAGAGGAGGTGGAGTGTATACTCTGCATTTTTTCAGTGTGCATATGAAAAGCCTGATCTGTGTCAAGAATTCACTGTGTGAGAAGTTTCCAGTGACTACAAAGATATTGGATATCAAAGGATGAGAGTTATGAAAAATCCAAAGGCTTGTTTAATACAGGTTTTAGGAAAACTATTTCCCTTTGAGAGAATAATTTATCTAGTTGACATCTAATCTAGGGGTATAATTTTAATAATTGATCCACGGTAAAAAGTAAAAATGAGGGGTAGGTCCCCATCAATGGTTTTCTCCAATTATTTATTGAGACACAGTCTCATTTTGTTGCCCTCCATAGAGTGTCCTACTATCATAGATCACAGCAATCTTCAAGAGTTGTCATCAAGTGAACCTATTCCCTCAGCTGGGACTCTGGGCTCCTTCACAATATCCATCCATTTTTTATTCTTCAGAGATGGGGATCTCACTAGGGTTTAGGTTGGTCTCTAATGCAGAAGCTCAGATAATCCAACTGACTGGGCATCCCAGAGAGCCTGGTTGAAAGTGTGAAGCAACACCACTGGCGAGAAAACATCACTTGAAAAATATCCCAATTTCAAGGTCTAGAGCAGTGACTCATACCTGTAATCCTAACACTCAGTGAGGCAGAAGCATGTGGACAAAAGTAACTAGGAACTGTGGGGGGAGCACCTGGACTCCCAGATGCTTGGGAGGCTGAGTCAATAGGATCTGTTGAACACAGGGTTTTGAAATGGTGGTTAGCAAAGATGACATCAGGGCACTCTACCCAGGGAGAAGGAGTCAGACTCTGTCTCAAGGAAAAATAAAATGTCATCTTCAGTAGGATGGAAAAAATATGCCTTCCATATCAATTCATGGTAACCTGTGTGTGTGCGGGGGGATAGGGGTGACTGTCTCTCAAGTTCTCTCCCGACCTGGGTACGTCTCATGCTGGGAGCCTTTTGAGCACCTCAACTTTTAGAAAACATCATCAAGTAGCTTCGTTGAAATAAGTAGTTCACCGTTTGAAAGTGTAAATGTCTATGCTCTTAGTACAGTCACAGAATTGTACAGCTATCATCACAATCTAATTATAGAACTTGTTGTCTCTCCCCGTACAAGGAACATCAATACCTACAAGCAGTCACTTTCGACTTCCCCAGCACCCTCCTCCACTTGCCCCCTACTCCTAGCAGACAATTGGCCTTATCTTGATGTTTTCTTCTGAGTTCTGTCATATTTGGGGTGGTCTTTTGTAAGTGGCCTTGTTCCCTTTTCATAATGATGTTAAGGTTCATTCTTATTGTAACATAAAAGTGTACTTCATTCCTTCTGATTGTTGACAACTATTCCATCGTTTGAATATAGCATATTATATGTATCCAATAATCTGAAATTCTGTTTCGTAGTCCTGAAGACTTTCCCTTCTCATCCATGATTTTTAAATAATTTCATCAAGAAGATATGTTGTCTCTGTCAAAAGCGCTTTATGTGTCTCTTGAGGTGACCATGTGGTATTTCTAATTGATTCTATTAATGTAGTGTGTTCTATTAGTTGATTTTCCCATATTGATATAGAATGGCAATTCTGGTAATAAATCCAATTTGGGATGCATGTATAAAATATTTTGTATATTAGTCGACAGTTCCTTTACCTATACGATATATCTCTTATAGCCTGGATACTGCGTCTCCCTTTGCCTCACAAAAATACAATGGTATCATCATAGCTCAAGAAAATGAAAGCTGTTGACCTCAAGAGATCCCCATGAGTTTATCCCTCTCAGCAGCTGAGAGTACAAGCCCATGCCAACATTGCTGGGGAAGTTTTGCCCTTACTTTTTGGACAAGTAAGATCTTCGTTTGTTGCTCAGTCTGGGCTGAAACCCTTTAGCTTCCAGTGATCTTCCTGCCTTGCCCTCTGAAATTGTTGGAATTATAGTTGTGAGCTACGGTGCTCATCTGTGCTTATGTCTTAGTGATGTTTTTTCTCTGTTTTCCTCATAGGTAAGAGCCTGTAGATTAAAAAATAATGACTCTATGCAGATATAATTCACATACTCCACAATTAACCCATTTCAAGTATAGAGCTCAGGACTATACATTCAGAGATCACTTGTATAGTTTATTTGTTGTTACTAGAAATGTATCCCTTATATGTAGAAAAGAGAGGTGGGGGAAAGAAAGGGATGAAGGAAAGAAAAGACTAGAGAACAAGCGAATGAGAGACAGTGAATTGGAGAAAGAAAGGGGAAAGTGAGGGAGGGGCTAACTGAGGTTGGCAGAGAGTGAATCTAAGAAAGAGAAAACGACCAAACTTGGTGGCTTACACTTATAAACCTCGCCCTCTGGCAGGTTGAGATGAGTAGACTTTTTGTATGAGTGGGTGATGAGAATGGACTTAGCAAGTGTGATACCCTGTCTCTCTTAAAAAGTGAAAAATTATCGAGTCATTGTGACAGGCACCTGTAGTCCTAGACACGTGGGGGTCTCTGGCAGGTGTATTGCTGCATCCTGGAATTCAAGGTTGCTGTGATCTAGGCTAAGGCCACCAATGACTAGCCTGGGCCACATATGGAAACCATATCTCAGTAATACCCATACGCCCACACATGAACAGACAGACAAATCAACAAAAATTTTCATCATGTAGTAAGACCAGAATTCCCTTGATGTTTGATCAAAGTAGATCTTCTTAATACCTGTGAATCTTTGACCAGACTGAGTCTTCAGCTAAGTATAGTAAATTTGTAAGCTTCTCTAAAATGGATGTTTTGGGGTAGGTGACAAAACAGGTCATTGAACTACCGTCCCACTTAAGTGACTGTCCAGTTACGTCAACTGTGGTGCAGCTTGAGTCCACCCTGCTGTACAAAATCTCAACTGTTTTGTCAGCTTAATGGTGGGAAACTGACAGGTCAATAGGATCAACATGGGACAAATGGGAGATCATTTCTCTGTATGTTTAAGGAGGGCTAAGAAATTTCCTAGTTCAAACACATAGAAAAGACCACTTAGTATCCTTGACCAGAAGACAGGATCCCAGGACATTACAGGATGAAGTCACTACGTGGACACTGTGGATGACATCAGAATGTGTGTTTCCCAGGGTTAGCATCTGCAAGCTTAGCTTTATTCCTGCAAGCCATGTGTAGTTAATATCCCAGTTTTGTTGTTGTCAATGTTAAAGTTGGGTTCAAAGTGTTACAAGAGTGTGGGGTTCTTTTCTCAACATTCAATTCCTGATTCCTAAAGTTACTTTGATCTTTCACCAAGGGATACAATAACTTTTCCTCTCCTTTTCAAGTCATGGATTTTTATGGAAATGGTAGAGTGTGGTTTAGACCTAGTGCTGGCCTGGGATGTTGTAGTCCAAGAACCCGAGCCCAAAGATCAGACAGTGATCTCAGAAACCTTACTGATATCTCACACATTTCTCAGTTCCACTTTTCACAATGTTTCACTTCTTTCTCTAGAATAGGCTTGTTATGGAAGGTAGGTGACTCACTGAAGGTCCCCTCTTGACATCTGGTTAGGCAATATGTCCTGTAGTGGACTCCATAGCTGCAGTTATTTATAATGATCATGGGAAATATCATCTTATCTCGAAAGTTTCAACATTACTGACCTCCGTGCCAGGCTGTCCAACGTATTGGCTTCTCATCCACATAGGAATTAGAAGAGTTAGGTTAGGCCATATGTTCAATACAGAAACACTAATTAAACCTGGTAAGAAAAAAAGAGATCCATGCATAATTGTAGTGATATGTGCCACCAGTTATATGCCAAGTAGTCCTGACATAATTCCCATGTGTCACTGGGGCCTGAGGATTGGACACTCCTCAAACTCCCTGATAATGTCATTTCTTAAGTAGAGCTCAATGACTTTTGTCATGCTTCACTACAATATTTGAATGCTCTGGGAGGCCAAGGATGGGTGAGCCTCTGAGCTCAGAGTTTAGAGATAAGACTGACCTCAGGAAGATACCCTCATCCCCAATCTCCCATCCAGTTTCTACTGAAATAAAAAAGGTAGCCAGGGGTTGTGTCACATTCCTGTAGTTCCAGTGACTCCAGAGTCTGAGGCAAGAGAATCCTTAAAGGCAAGAGTTGGATTTCACTGTATAGTAGGCGGAGGCCATGACACTCTACCCTGGGCAATAGAGTGAGAGTCTGTTACATGAAAAATAATAAAAAATAAAAAAAGAAAGAAAAATTGCTAGGCACAGTTTCTAAGAGCAAAAAGTACAGGGAGTGGCCAGTAGGCATGTGGAATAGGGGACTACATAAAGAGTAGATTTATTGTGGCATCGTTGGGGGATATCAATGATTTAGGACACATGGGTTTGGGATTGCATCGTTATGATATTGCCAGTTGATCTGATGGGTAAGTGTTTTCCTGAGATGTCTGGTCCCTGGCCTTGGAATGATTGGGGCAAGGGAATATTGGCCCATATTGAACTATCCCAACAGGAGAGATGAAGGGTATACTTTATACTTTTTAATGTGCATATGAAAGCCTTATCTGAGGCAAGAATTCACTGTGTGGGCAGTTTACAGAGACTACAAGAATGTAGAATATCAAAGGGTCACAGAGACATAAAATGTAAAGGCTTGACGAATACAGGTTATAGGAATACAATTTCCAATTAGAGAATAAATTCTCTAGTTGACATCTAATCTAGGGGTATAACTTCAAAACTACAAATGTAGAAAAAAGCAAAAATGAAGGAAATGTCCCTATAAATGGTTTTCTCTATTAACATATTGAGAAAGAGTCCTCGGTATAGTGCGTTGGTATGATAACTTACAGCATTCTTCACATGTTGTCATCAGTCGAACCTATTCCCTCAGCTGGGACTCCAGGCACCTGCACAA
>CAUYQV010104477.1:0-23071 GCA_963574575.1 Galagoides demidoff | reverse complement strand
CTGTGGTCCCAGCTACTTGGGAGGCGGAGGCAGGAGACTCGCTTGAGCCCAGGAGTTGGAGGTTGCTATGAGCTGTGATGCCATGGCACTCTATCCAGGGGGATAGCTTGAGGCTCCGTCTCAAAAAAAAAAAAAAAAAAGATATTCCACTCTGGTGTTTACTAATGCATTGCTAATCTAACGTTTGATTGTTTAAAGTGGATAAAATGGTCAGACTTGGTGTTTCAAGCCTGTAACCCTAGTACTCTGGGAGGCCAAGGCAGGTTGATTCCCTGAGCTCATAGGTTTGAGACCAGCCTGAACCAGAGGGAGACCCCATCTTTAAAAATAGCTGGGTGTTGTGGTGAGTGCCTGTAGTCCCAGCTACATGGGAGGCTGAGGCAAGAGAATCTCTTGAACCCAAGAGTTGGAGGTTGCTGTGAGTTAGGATGCCACGGCACTCTACCCAGGTGACAAAGTGAAACTCTGTCTCAAAACAAAATCAAGGCTCGGTGCCTGTGGCTCAAGCAGCTAAGGCGCCAGCCACATACACCTAAGGTGGCAGGTTTGAATCCTCAGCCCGGGCCCGCCAAACAACAATGATGGCTACAACCAAAAAATGGCCGGGCGTTGTGGTGGGCGCCTGTAGTCCCAGCTACTTGGGAGGCTGAGGCAGGAGACTCGCTTGAGCCCAGGAGTTGGAGGTTGCTGTGAGCTGTGATGCCATGGCACTCTACCCAGGGGGACAGCTTGAAGCTCTGTCTCAAAAAAAAAAAATAATTGTGTACAAATTGAAATGTCTATATTGATGCTCAACACAACAAATAAAATCTCAATTACAAAAGAAAAAATAGGATATTTGTGTGTATATTTGTACACATATGTACGTACATCTTATAAATACATTGTATGTATACATATGTGTGCACATAGATATGTACACATATCCTACAAACCCTACCCTCGCAAGCCAGGTTGGTACCCAGCTATCCGTTCATTATGGTTATCAATTCCCGCTCTGCCCCAACCTACACAGAACAAAGAGTCTAGATATGTCACCACAGCAAGAACCCCATTCAAAGTTAAGAGCAAAGGAGAGAGAGAAGTAAGATTGGCAAGCTATTAAGCACATGGAGCTTGGGAAAAATTAGGCTACCAAGCAATAATTTTTTTTCCCGGAGTTCTGTCAGGCCTAGACTCTGTATGGGATTCAGTGGATCCATCACTTACCACACTCCTATAAAAATATTGATAGGTCCTGCAACCAAAACCCAGAGAGACGAAGTCAACACACAAAATAATGGCTCATGCCTGTAATCCCAGCACTCTGGGAGGCCAACCTGGGCGGATACTTTCAGCTCAAGAGTTAAAGACCAGCCTGACCAAGAGCTAGACCTGTGTGTACTAAAAACAGAAAAAATTAGCTGGGTGTGGTAGCAGGCACCTGTAGGATCAGGATTGTTGGAACTCAGGATTGGAGACTGCTATGAGCTAGGCTGATATCACAAGCACTCTAAGCTTGGGAAACAGAATGAGACTTGGTCTCCATTAAAAGAAACACCAGGCACGGCGCCTGTGGCTTAAGCGGCTAAGGTGCCAGCCACACACACCTGAGCTGGCAGGTTTGAATCCAGCCCGGGCCAGCCAAACAACTATGATGGCTGCAAGTAAAAAAAATATAGCCGGGCGTTGTGGCAGGCACCTATAATCCCAGCTACTTGGGAGGTGGAGGCAGAAGAATCACTTAAGCCCAGGAGCGGAGGTTGCTGTAAGCTATGATGCCACAGCACTCTACCCAGGGAGACAGGTTGAGGCTCTGTCTCAAAAAAAAAAAAAAAAAGAAAAGAAAAGAAAAGAAACAATAACCAAAAAAATCATATTATGGCTTGGTCCCTGTGCAGTGATTAGGGTGCCAGCCACATACACTGCGGCTGGCAAGTTCAAACCTGACCTAGGCCTGCTAACCAACAATGACAACTACAACAAAAAAAATAGCCAGGCGTTGTGGCAGGCGCCTATAGTCCCAGCTACTTGGGAGGCTGAGGCAAGAGAATCGATTAAGCCCAGGAGTTTGAGGTCGCTATGAGCTGTGATGCTACAGCACACTGCCGAGGGTAACACAGTGAGTGAGACTCTGTCTCCCAAAATTATAAATAAATAAAAGGCTAAAATGGTACATTTCCTACTATGAATATTTTACCACAAATTTACCATAAAATAAAATAAACTTAAAATAAATAAACTTACCATGCCGGATGTGGTGGCTCATGCCTATAATCCTAGCACTTTGGGAGGCCAAGGCAGGTGGATTGCCTGAGCTCATGAGTTTGAGACCAGCCTGACCCAGAGCCAGAGTCAGAGCCAGAGCAAGACCTCATCTCTAAAAAAAATGGCCAGGCTTTATAGCAGGCACCTGCAGTCCCAGCTACTTGGGAGCATGAGGCAAGAGAATCGCTTAAGCCCAAGAGTTTGGAGTTGCTGTGAGCTGTCACACCACAGCACTCTACCAAGGGTGACAAAGTGAGACTCTGTCTCAAATAAATAAATAAATTTATCATAATAAAGCATGTTGTTACTCCTACTAATAAAAACTATAATTACATACCTACTATGTGTCAGCAATGTGCTTATATATGTTAACTCATTTAATCTTTACAAAAACTCTGCAAGGTAGTTATCACCACCAACATTTTGCAAATAAGAAATTATGGGCTGGGCGTTGTGGCGGGCGCCTGTGGTCCCAGCTACTTGGGAGGCGGAGGCAGGAGACTCGCTTGAGCCCAGGAGTTGGAGGTTGCTATGAGCTGTGATGGCATAGCACTCTACCCAGGGGGATAGCTTGAGGCTCTGTCTCAAAAAAAAAAAGAAATTATGAAAAGCAAAGCACACAAAGTTGAGAGAGGTTAAATGACTGCCTATTTAAAGTCACAGAGCTAGTTAAGTACCCAACTAGGATTCCTTTCCACTGTAAGGTGCTGCTTTCTACCAGAGGGAAAATTTATCTGATATTACAAAATGAAACAAACCAGAAAACCCCTGGAGCAAGAAGAAAAGGCATATCATAGGTATGAAAGGTAAAAGTAAGAATTTACTGTTAAGGCTCGGCGCCTGTGGCTCAATTGGCTAAGGCTCCAGCCACGTACACCTAAGGTGTCGGGTTCCAATCGCCAGCCCGGGCCCGCCAAACAACAATGATGGCTGCAACCAAAAAATGGCCGGGCATTGTGGTGGGCGCCTGTGGTCCCAGCTACTTGGGAGGTGGAGGCAGGAGACTCGCTTAAGCCCAGGAGTTGGAGGTTGCTATGAGCTGTGATGCCATGGCACTCTACTCAGGGGGATAGCTTGAGGCTCCGTCTCAAAAAAAAAAAAAAAAAAAAATGGATTTACTGTTAAATGTTAGGCACATGTTCCCTAATTCCACTCATAAAGTTGTTCTTCCTCTGATGGTATTTAAGAACTTCAAACACATCAATTGACCTAACCACCCAAAACCCTAGCAAAGTAGGAAACATTTTTTATATTATCTACCAAAACCCCAAAATGAAATTTCTCATAACCTACCAAGGGATTCCCTATTTGCAAGAATTTTTAAGGATTTCTCCAAGGTTAAGGGGAAAAAAAACTAACAGTAAATTTAAAAAAGAAGAAAATCTAAGAGTTAAAAAAATCTGGACGGCGCCTGTGGCTCAAAGGAGTGGGACACTGGTCCTATATGCCAGAGGTGGCGGGTTCAAATCCAGCCCCGGCCATAAAATGCAAAAAAAAAAAAAAATCTAATTGCCCTCAGGTCAGGGGTGGAAAGTTTTTAATTTTTAAAAATCTAACAGGGCAGCACCTGTGGCGCAGAGGGTAGGGTGCTGGCCCCATATACTAAGGGTGGCAGGTTTGAGCCCAGCTCCAGCCAGCTGGAACAACGACAACTGCAAAAAAAAAAAAAAAAAAAAAAGCCAGGCTTTGTGGTGGGCCCCGGTGGTCCCAGTTACTTGGGAGGCTAAAGCAAGAGAATCACTTAAGCCCAAGAGTTTGAGGTTGCTGTGAGCTATGACACCACAGCACAGCCCTCTACTGAGGGCAACAAAGTGAGACTCTGCCTCAAAAAAAATCTAATATTAAAGGCTGGGTGCGGTGGCTCATGCCTGTAATCCTAGCACCCTGGGAAGCTAAGGCAGGTGGACATCTTGAATTTAAGACCTCACGAATTTAAGACCAACCTGAGCAAAAAAAGTAAGACCTCCATCTCTACTAAAAATAGAAAAACTGAGGCAAGAGGATCACTTGACCCCAAGAGTTGGAGGTTGCTGTGAGCTACGATGCCATCGTAGTCTACTGTATAGGGACAACAGCTTGAGACTCTGTCAACAAACCACAATTTATTGTATTCTGTATTTTCAATGTTCTCAACATAAAGAAATGATAAATGTTTGAGGTGATTAATATGATAATTACCTTGATTTGATTATTACACATTGCATACATATACCAAAATATCACCCTGTACCCCTTAAAAAAAATCTAATAGTTAATATGATACAAAATCAAACTCCAGGTCCCCAAACACTAAGCAAACCTTCACTATAAGCAATTACACTACTTCCCCATCGCACTCCAGCTGGATCAGGAACAGGCCTAACTGGACAGGCTACTCTAGTCAGGAAAACAAAAGTGGCTATGCAGGTCCACAGGTGGCGCTGCATGTTAACACCTCCTAGCCCCCCAGAGTAGAAGCCAGAGGGTCTGCTGGGGAGAACAGATAACAGGAAATAGGGGCAGCCAGATTCCAATCCCATTCTGTGTCAATCTGTCAGGGTGGGGGAGGTGAGGGGATGCTGCCAGGTTCCATTTCAAGGGTGGTGTCACTTCCACAAGGGACTAATAGTTGTCCCCAGTGGATGTAGGTGCAAAAAGGGCTAACCACGGGATGTGGCAAGAATAGAATCCACAGCATGTAAGTCCCCATGAGGACGGAGCTTTTCTGACCTAAATGGGAGGTCAAATAGGCACAGCCCAGGAAAGGGATTCAAAACAATCCTCTTAGGTCCTGTGTCTCTCCCAGGGAAGCAAGGAAGCTTGGGTTCACATATATGCTTTGAATTCTTAAAATAAAAGTCATTCTGCTAAAAACAAAAGCAGCCTCCTTCCCACCCACACACACCAAATAATTTATTGTCATCAAGTGTCTCCTGGTACTCAGAAAATATGCCATCAAACAGGAAATGAAAAAGTATCCATTTCTTCCAGAAGGCTTGGGGAGGAATCACATGGCTATAGAGACTGGAAATCAGCTGATCAGGATCCAAGCCATACTCAGGGAATGAGGAACCTCTGAAAATATTTTCACTTACTTTATTCCCAGCTTAACACCATTCTCATGCAGGGGGTTGTACAAAGTCTAGTACCTCTTAGGCTTCAGTCACTCCCTAGGTAATAGTTTCCAAACTGTGCCATCTTGTTAAGGAATGTTGGATATTTATTAGTTATAGGGAAGAATGGAGGTACCCCTTCCCTTAGTGCCAAACAAAAGCACACCTCCACAAACTCCTCTTTACTGATGCATAGAAGGAAAAGAACCAAAAAGTAATGTCTTCACAATACCCAGAGAAACCACGTGGGAACATTTGCCAACAGGTACAGGTGACCCCAATATTTAAAGTCTGTATCCACCCAGTCTGCGGTTGTGACTGGGTGTGGGGTGCAAGCCAGAGAAGAGGCTGAGACTTTTGTTTGCCAATAGCAATTATCATAATAACAGCTTTACATCTTCAGAGTGCCAGCTAGCAGGGACTCAATGCTTTCTTTCCCCACCCCCTATCTAATCCTGAACACTTCCCTTTACTGAGGGATAGCCTTCTTTTGAGAGGGATAGGCAGGTGTCTTTAGTCCCCACTACAAAGAAGGTCACAGTGCCTTTCCCAATGTCATTAGCTAATCAGATGGAACTAACACTCACAACTTGTAAATGTTCCCATGTAAGGAACTGCAAAACAACTACCCAAAAAATTTTCAGACAACAAAAATTCTCTATATCCTATCCACAAAAATTCCTTTCTTTATCCCTCTCCACTTTCTGCTAATGTCTCTTAATTCAATATGCTAGGCAGGCATTTGTCTGTGGTCAGTGCATTTAAAGCTTTCCTCCACTATCAACTCAATGTACATTCATAAACACTTTGAGCTAAGCACTATGTTAAACATCAGGGAGGCCAACATGAATGAGACATTCTCCCAGCTCAAAGGTGCTCAGAATCTTATGGGGGACAGAAAGACAAATAATTATAATTCAGAGGTATCTGTGACATCAAAAAAGAAAAGCATGGGCTCAAAGGAGTAGGGCGCCAGCCCCATATACAGGAGGTGGTGGGTTCAAACCCAGCCCTGGCCAAAAACGGCAAAAAAAAAAAAAAAGAAAAAAGAAAGAAAAACAGGCTTAGACTTCTTCAGTTCTCAACCACAATGTCTGGGGAAACTTGGTTTACCTAGCAAAAGGAACCTTTCTCTTAAGGAACATCTAAAAAAAATTTCTTTACTTTCTTTATTCCCTGCTTAACATCCCCAAATGATGCTGCCCAAAATTTCAAGGCTATGAGAATAAGAAGGGCACCACAGTGCCAGATGCAGTGGCTTACACCTGCAATCTCAGCACTTAGGAGGCCAAGTCAGGAGGGTCACCTTGAACTCAAGAATGCAAGTTCAGCCTGAGAAAAGTGATATCCCCCCCCCCACTAAAAATAGAAAAATTAGCCAGAAAAATTGCCAACAGCTATATACAGGTGATGCACCTGTAGTTCCAACTACTCTGGAGGCTGAGGCTGGAGGATTGCTTGAGCCCAGGAATCTGAAGTTGCAATAAGCTATGATGATGCCACTGTACCCCTACCAGGGTGACAGAATGAGACTGTCTCAAAAAAAAAAAAAAAATTTAAAAAGCACCACAATGAAAGAGAACTCTTGAGTCAGCTCTTGTCTGTAGGAAGTTTTACAGAGCCACACCCAGGAAACTTGATTTGAACAATGAGATGAGTGTAGTAACTTTCCCCCTGCTGTCCAGCCCTCCCAAAGACATAGTTTGTACAGGGACGTGTAGGAGGATTTATCTGAAGGGAGAAAAAGGAGTAGACACCAAAACCCACATCATTCCCATGGACCAAAACTCACTCCCCACCAAGACAGTCTCAGTAACAAGTCACAATGTTCATATTGTTAGTACCTCCAGGTTAGTCTGCAGCTAAATAATCCCATAAAAAGTAGGGAGGCATTTAGCCTAATGTTTTTAAAACCAAAAGCCCAATCATCAGAAATATATTAGGGTGTTGGCTATATTTATATTTTGTTCAAAGCCCCATTAATCTTCACCACCTGATAATGAGATACCCATTAATGGGGGGAAAAAACAAGTTCAAGAGGGATTATTTCTCCAATCAGGGCAGGTACCAATATAACACAGGCTTTCTCTGAGTCCACATTACTCAGAGCAAAAGAACAATGGAGTGAGGTGAGGTCTTTCTATCAACAGAAAGAATAGATTTTCACATTAGGAGACCTCACAGCCTCTTAATCAATCAAAATGTTCTGCCCCCTAAGCTACAGAAGAGTTAAACCAATCACACTCCATTTCCTTTTCTCTATCTGGGGGGGCGGGGGTGGGAGGTAATGAAGATAGGTTAGATTCAAAGTCTGGGTAGGTAAAGGCAGGGTGTTTCACTGCACGCCTGATCCTCAGAGATGAGAATGACAAGGAACCAATGTCATCACAGTGTGTGTGCTAGGAGACTACCAGTGAAACAGAAAAGTAAGATTGGGCAAAAGAAGATAGTAGGGATAGAAACAAGAGGTTTTAAACCACTTCAGTAGCAACTCCTACTGGCAAATGTAAGGAGGTCCTGGCCATCACTAAGGTCTAGGGCTGGTAAAACAAATGAGAAAAGAAATATCCTCATCCTCTACCCTACTGTCTGACCATCCTGCATTTCTCTCCCAGAATTTCTATTTCTAACATTAAGTCTTTTCTCTAAACTCAGTCTCATGAGAAAGTAAGAAGATGGGTAGGACAATTTTACTGCAAAGAAAATAAATGGCAATTAATAACTGGTTTGCACCAGACAAGCCAGTTTGTCTAATCAGCATACTGAAGCTCCTCTCTGCACTACGCCATCATTTTATTGATGTGTTTAATAAAATCTTATCCCCATGTCTAACAATGTAGCATCCTCCCAACCACCCCTTTTCAGCTCTCCTCCTCCACTTAACTATCTCTTTTCCCCAACGTGAAGTCTGAATCCCATCCATCAGAGGAGGAGGAAACATAACCTGCTGCACGAGTATTTCATCTGCTGACACTCCTCTCAGGCACACACCCATCCTGACAGGCTGCCAAAATGAAGTCAGCAGACTGAGTTTTCCCTCAGGCTTCCAGCTCTGAGCACCTAATCTTTAAAAGGGTGTGAAGTACTAAGGAAATCCAATTACATCAATATTTGGTGAATACCTGCTAAATGTAGGGCACTGTGCTAGGCAAAATGGGGAATAGAGAAAAGAACAAATCATAACCCATGAACCCTGCAGCACAATCCAGCCAGGCAAAAACTAAGAAGTTAAATAACAAATAATAAAATACAAATTCTGATACTTAGCATTTCATGATCAACTGGCAAATAAGTGGTAGAAATCAATGCCATGAGTTCCTAAGCAGGATGAGTTACCATAGGCTAGTGTGGTTTGCAAAGGATTCATGGGAAATGGTGGACTTGAGCTGAGCTCCAAAGAAAGGTAGGATTGAAGTGAGGGGAAAAACTTTACAGGAAAGGACTCTTCTCTTGCCTCAGCCTCCCGAGTAGCTGGGACTACATGCGCCCACCACAACGCCCGGTTATTTTTGGTTGCAGTTTGGCAGAGGCCGGGTTCAAACCTGCCACCTTCGGTATATGGGGCCGGCACCCTACCCACTGAGCCACAGGCACCGCCCAGAAAAGAGAATTTTTAATTTTTTCTTTGTAATTCCTGCCTAAATTTATTAAATGAACATGCATAATCTTTTTATAATCATAAAGGGAGTTAGATAAACATAGTTTATATACAGGCCTGTGTTTTTAAATTCTAAGACTTTTTCTTAAAGTGACTCACAATGTCCCACACCTGATGAGGGCCCTTTGCCAAGATTTACCATTAGGTAAAAAGTGCCGACTGAAGTCATGTTCCCTTCTCCACTCACAAACAATAAGAGCTCACAAGAATGGAAGCAAAGGTCACTTTCCCGACCTTTTCAGTTGGCATGATTCCAGAACTAGAAGCTTTTAAAGAAAAGGAGACTCAGGCCAGACAGTTCTATTCAAGGAACAGAAGGAAAAGAATAATGTCGAAGTTCACAGTTGGAGCACTAAAGGCTAACCAACTAGATATAAATGTTTGTTCTACCATTTACTAAATGTGACCTTGGGCAAGTTATTTCACTGCCTAAGCCTCGCTTTTCTCCCCTGTAAAGTGATGATGATAACAATAATATCAACTTCATAGAATAGTATAAGAATTAAATGGGGTGGCTCGGTGCCTGTGGCTCAAGTGGCTAAGGTGCCAGCCACATACACCTTAGGTGGCGGGTTCGAATCCAGCCTGGGCCCGCCAAAATAACAATGACGGCTGCAACCAAAAAATAGCCAGGCGTTGTGGCGGGGGCCTGTGGTCCCAGCTACTTGGGAGGTGGAGGCAGGAGACTCGCTTGAGCCCAGGAGTTAGAGGTTGCTGTGAGCTGTGATGCCACAGCACTCTACCCAGGGAGAAAGCTTAAGGCTCTGTCTCAAAAAAAAAAAAAAAAAAAAAAAACCGCAACTAATGGAAGCTATTAATTAATTCGGTCCAGAAAAGGTTGGCATCTCCCATTAAAGTTTCAAACCAGGTCCATCTCGGCTCTTTCCTAAGTATTGCCCCAAACCAAAGAACAGAACTAGCAGGAAAGGGGTGAACATAGATTTTAACTGTGTTCCTACCAAGAGAATCTTAGTAATAACTCTTAAAAGACCAGCAGAAGTTAATTTCACATACTCCTCTCTCTAAGTCTAGAAAGTGGCTAAACCCTCTATTACGTGCTGAATTATATCCCCCCAAGAGATCCTGAAGTCTTACCACCAGTAACTATGAATGTAACTTTATTTGGCAATATGGTCTTATAAATGATCGAGATGAGGTCATTGGAATGGGCTTTAACCCAATATGACTGGTGTTCTTATAAAAAGGGGACATTTGGGCTGGGTATAGTGGCTCACACCTGTAATCCTAGCACTTTGAGAGGCCAAGATAGGTGGATTGCTTGAGCTCAGGAATTCAAGACCAGCCTGAGCAAGAGTGAGACCCTGTCTCTACTTAAACAAACAAAAAAAAAAAGTAGAAAAAAACTGTAAAATTAGCCAGGTCTTGTGGCATACACCTGTCGTCCCACAGAATCAGGAGGCTGAGGCAAGAGGATCTACCTAGGGTGACAAAGTGAGACTCTGTCTAAAAATAAAATAAGTAAAAATAAAAATAGAGGGGACCTGGCTACATGTCTATTTTCTTCCACAGTACTAATTCTCATCTCCTAACAATGAGAATACCATTATGGAAAAGGGCTTAAGGACCAAGAGAGATTCTAAATCCTTTAAATCCTTTTAAATCTGACATATCTGCTTCTCCAACCACCCCCTAAATGAATGGAAGGAAAGAATTCATGTATATTGAAGATACACTATGTGCCTCACATATACTAAGTGCTAATACACATTATCCTATTCAAGACTCAGAATATCCCTGCAAGGTATGAACTATTCTCCTCACTACTAATGAGGAAATCAATGTTTACAAAGGTTAAGTAAGTTGCCCAAGGTCATATAGCCAGCAAGTGGCTAAGCCAAGATTCAAACTCCTTGTTGCTAACTATGCCAACCTGACTCAACAAGTACTTCTGAATCAGTTCTCTAGTTATGATTTTCTTCCAAACTTGAAATCACCATGTGTTGAATGAATCACCGAAGAGACCTTATAACTCTCATCTAATCCCTCCATTTTTATAATAAAGAAATAGGCCCAGGCCAGGTGTGGTGGCTCACGCCTGTAATCCTAGCACTCTGGGAGGCCAAGGTAGGTGGACTGCCTGAGCTCACAGGTTTGAGACCAGCCTGAGCCAGTTCAAGACCTTGTCCTTAAAAATAGCCAGGCGTTGTGGTGGGCACCTGCAGTCCCAGCTACTTGGGAGGCTGAGGCAAGAGAATTGCTTGAGTACAAGAGTTTGAGGTTGCTGTGAGGTATGATGCCACAGCATTCTACCAAGGGCAATAAAATCTCAAAAAAAAAAAAAAAGAAAGAAAAAGAAAAGAAAAGAGAAAGAAAAGAAAGAAAAGGGCCCAAAGGAAAAAAAGTGACTTGCCCAAAGTCATAAATAAATCAGTGGCAAAATCAAGTATCCAACCAAAGTTTCCTGATTTCTGTTACACCACATAAGTTTGAGAGCAATAGTAATATATGAAAATAAAGAGCACAGATGCTGGAATCAGACTGCCTCGGTTCAAATCTTGGCTCTGCCATTTACTGGCTTGTGATTTTGGGCTAGTCATTTAATCTCTCTATCCTATTTCTCCACCTGAAAATAGAGATAATAATACTTATTTCACATGGTCGCTTTAAGGACAGAATGAATTAATATATGCCTGAAGTACTTAAAATAGTGTCAAGCACATTAATATGATCTATATGTGTTATCTGCTGCTGTGGAGCTAACACTAAATACTGTTAAGCAAAATGCCAAAGAGTATCCATACACTGACTGCAGCTTTATAATGAGAGAAAAAGAGGATAAGGAGAATGCTCTTTATTCTAGTAAATTTGCCCAATTTAATTATGAGTAATAACATTTATTGAGTATTTACTCTATGCCAGGCTCAGCATTTGATGTTACAGATAATACTAAATTTCACTAACTCTAAGATACCACCAATCGTAAAATGCCCTAATGTTTCATTTACTTTCCCCAATAGCCCTGTGAGGTTGGGAGTTCCCCCTATTCTGCAAATGAGAAACTGTTACAGAGAGATCAAACAATTTATCCACACAACTAGTAAATGGCCAAAGCAGGTTTCAATCCCAACTGTGCCCAATACCAAAGCCCCTGACATTTAGCCACTTAATCACAAATTTGGTGCTTCTCAAGCTTTAATATGCACAGAATCACATTCAAGAATCATCTGAGAATCTGCTAAAATGAAAACTGATTCAGCAGGTCTGGGGTAGAGATTAAGATTCTCTACTTCTTTCTTTTCCTTGAAAAAGAGCCTCCACTCTGTTGCCCAGCTAAGGTGTCTAGGTGTCATCATAGCTTGAGGCAGTCTCAAACTCCTGGGCTCAAGTGATCACACGACTCAGCTTCCCCAAAGTGCTAGGATTACAACCATGAGCCACTGCCCTGACCAGATTCTATATTTCTAACAAACTCCCTGGCTTTGTAGACACTGCTGGTTGTAGGTCGACCCCTGAGTGCCAAGCTATTCTATTCTGCTTCCCTGGATCTCACAAATCAGCTAATGAAAAGGATCTTTAATTCCCCAAGATAGAGGAGCCTCCTAATTAATCCTTTGTTTCTCTGCCACTTTCCCTATTCCCTCTTCTCTCTTCTCAGGTGCCCGAGGCTCAGTCCCCGCCCCCTACCTAAGCTAAGCTACACAAAGCTACCTGAAAGGAAGGTAACAGGGACTTCACAATGAATGGCTGTGCTACCTAAGGAAAACTCTCTAAGGAGAAAAATGTCAACCTGGGATGATTTGGGGTAACAAGGTACCAACTCAAAGTCCACATCACCACAGTGACTCTGGATGGTGAGTGAATGTTCCTAGAATAAATCAGAGATTAAGGATTATTTACCCTCATCATTTCTCCAAATATAATGGGTGTTGCCTGCTCCCCACCCCCACACTCAGCTTAGGTCTCTAAGCAACACAAGTAATTATGATCTGCCTACTTACTACTGAAATGGCTAGTTTCGCTGGATCTAGTCCTTTCTCTGGCCTACATTTTAGCCACTGCCTTTGTTTGTGCCCTTGGTGCTGAAGAGCACCGCCAAATATACTCAGAAATGGTTGTACTGTACAACTATGTAACATAATCAACTTACTATAGTTTTTCTGGCTCCCTAGTTAAAAAGAAAGTATGAAATTTGAATTATATATGACATGACTGCACAGGGATATGTACAACACAGGATTATACTTTTTACTCAAGAGTCCTATAGACGGCTATCACGACAGGTAAACAATTTCTGTAGCTCGACTTCAGCGGCTCATATCAGACCATTTTCAAGAGCAGTTTGACTTACAAATCTTAGAGAAGCTCAGACCACAGATCCAAAAATTATATTTACTGGGCCTTAAGGTAAGAGCCAAGTGGAGTTAGTTAATCAGGTCTGAGTTCAAAACCCAGTTCAGTCATTTACTAGCTGTGTAACCCTCAATGAAGTGATTTAGATTCCTTAAGCCTCAGCTTGCTCACCTGTAAAATCTACCCGTATCATCAGACTGTTATAGGATGTCATTTTTGATGACTAAATGAAAGACAATACCTGACATTTAACAAGGACCCAATATATATTAACTTCTTACCTTTTTATTCTCCTACTGCTGTTCATAGGGATATAATCACCTAAAGGAATTGTGACTAGGCACAGTGTTTTTTGTTTTTTTTTTAAGACAAAGTCTCACTATGTCGCCCTTGGTAGAGTGCCATAGCATCACAGCTCACAGCAACCTTAAACCCTTGGGCTTCAGCGATTCTCTTGCCTTAGTCTCCCAAGTAGCTGAGACTACAGGTCCTCGCCACAAGACCTGGCTATTGGAGGGGGAGGTGTCACGGGGGGGGGGGGGTTTGCAGCTGTCATTGTTGTTTAGCTGGCATGGGCTGGGGGTCAAACCTGCCAGCCTGGGTATATGGGGCTGGTGCCCCACCCACTGAGCTACAGGAGCCACTGAGGCATAGCATTATTAAACAAAACAAAACAAACCTATTTACCTGGTGAAGAGACACTTCAGCACTAACTGGTTACTAACTGAGCAAATTATTGCACCTTTCCAGGCCTCTTTTCCTATCAGGAAAGTGAACTGAACTCATCATTTCCAGTTCTATTTATTGAGTACCTACTCTATACCAGACAATCTTCTAAGTGCAACAAATTGAGAGGGGATACACAAATAAAAATCTCAGGCCAGGCTCAGTGGCTCACACCTATAATCCTAGCACTTTGGGAGGCCCAGAGGGGGTAGGATCACTTGAGGCTAGGAGTTTAAGACCAGCCTGAGCAACAGCGAGACCTCATCTCTACAACAAAATTAGCCAGGTATGGTGGTATATACCTGTAGTCCCAGCTACTCGAGAGGCTGAGGCAAGAGGATCACTTGAGCCCAAGTTTGAGGTTTCAGTGGGCTATGATGAGGCTACTATAACTTAAGTCTGGGCGACAAAGAATCTATCTCAAAAAATAAACCCGGCTGGGCGCCTGTGGCTCAATCGGCTAAGGCGCCAGCCATGTACACCTAAGGTGGCGGTTCGAATCCCCAGCCTGGGCCCGCCAAACAACAATGATGGCTGCAACCAAAAAATGGCCGGGCATTGTGGCAGGCGCCTGTGGTCCCAGCTACTTGGAAGGCGGAGGCAGGAGACTCGCTCGAGCCCAGGAGTTGGAGGTTGCTATGAGCTGTGATACCATGGCACTCTACCCAGGGGATAGCTTGAGGCTCCGTCTCAAAAAAAAAAAAATAAATAAATAAACCCCACTCTTAAAGACTTAGTATGCGAGCAGAAAGGAAGATTCAGATAATAAACAAATATGTTACATGACAGCAAGAGTTTCAGGAATCAGGTAAATAGAATTGTAACAATCCAAAGGGGAAAGTGACTTTGAGAAATGGAAATTAAGGGATTATGTAGTCTAAAATTCTACAAGATAGAAAAGATCACATATGGGGACTTTATTGCATTCTGCACATTATAATTCTCCATCTGATAGCAACACTTTGGCTTTAAACTCTAAAAAGAATAGATTATACATTTAGTATACACAAAACACTCAATGCACAGAATCTCATACAGAATCCTAGATAGATAAAAAGCTAGCCATATATTCAGATTAGAGAGACAATCTAAAAGGAATCCCAGAAGAACATCTGGTTCCGTTTCCTGACTTTAGCAAATGACAAATTAAACTATCCAAGAGAGTGTTCCATTTTCTCCTTGAAATTCTTCAAGAGCAAAAATGGCATACCATCCTAACAATCTAATGTTATTACCCTTTGGCTTACCGGAATTTCTCCTACCATTATCTCTTAATACAGTCCCTTTTGGCTCAGTGCCTGTGGCTCAAGCAGCTAAGGTGCCAGCCACACACACCAGAACTGGCAGGTTTGAATCCAGCCCAGGCCTGCCAAACAATGACGACTACAACCAAAAAATAGACAGGCGTTGTGGCGGGTGCCTGTAGTCCCAGCTACTTGGGAGGCTGAGGCAAGAGAATCACTTAAGCCCAGGAGCTGGAGGTTGCTGTGAGCTGTGACGCCACAGCACTCTACCCAGGGCAACAGCTTGAGGCTCAGTCTCAAAAAAATACAGTCCCTTTTTAAGACATGATTTCATGAAGGAAACAAATATTTAGAGCCAATCTGTGTGCATAGCATTCATTCATCAAGCACTTCTCCAACACCTATACATGGCTAAGCACTGTGCTAAGGTTAGAAAACAGAGAGCTTAATGTGTGAAGAGTAGATAACCATACAAACAACCAAACCACCATACTCTGTGATACACATATCAGAAGAATCTACAAGCTACAGAGGTACTAAGGAGGAAAGAGATAAACCATATGAGAAGAAAAAGTTTCCTAATAGTAAAAATAGAAAAAGAGAAACTAAAAAAAAACAGAAAGTCAGGAAAACCTTCCTAATAGTAACATCGTCTGAATTGTGTTCAATAGGGCATACTGGAATTTGTTGGCAGGTGAGACTCACAGGTGAAAGAAAAATTCTAGGCAGAGAGAAAAGCATGAGAAGATAAACCAAAGAGACTTTGCAGCCTGGCATACTAAGGAAGTTGACTATAGCTAACAAAGATAAAAATAAAAATGCGGCCCGGTACAGTGGCTCACCCCGTAATCCTAGCACCCTGGGAGGCCGGGTACTGTCTGAGTTTAGGAGTTCAAGACCAGCCTGAGCAAGAGGGAGACCCCATCTCTAAAAATAACCAGGCATGGTGGTGGGTACCTGTGTTCCCAGCTACTCTGGAGGTTTGACACAAGGGGATCACTTGACCCCAAGAGTTTGAGGTTGCTTTGAGCTATGACACCATTGCACTCTACTAAGGATGACAAAGAAAGACTCTGTCTCAAAAAAAAAGAGACAGAGAAAAATACAAGGAAAATGAGATTACATTAGGAGGCAGGAATTAGCCATCATAGACATTTTGTTGCATGTTCATCACATAGGCTATGGGAACCTAGAAGTCTTAAGCAGGCAACAGATATAGTTTGTTCTGCACTTCTAAAGGTTTTTTTCCCTGATAAAAATGTGGGGGGAAAAGACTGATAAAGAAAGAGTAAAGTTAGACCAGTTAAAAAAAAAACAGTAACATCAGCCCAAACAGAGATAATAAGACCTTGAACTCAAGTATTAGCAGTGAAGCTGGAGAGATTATATGAAGACAGATAGAAGAGATAGAAACAACAGGACTTAGTGAAAGACTGGCTGCCGGGACAGGATGAGGGACAGAGGCATGCATGAGGCCAGGTTTCTGACTTGGACCACTGGATGGATGGGGAAGGCACCCACTAAGAGGAAGAGCACAAGAGAAGAAGCAGCTCCGGGAGTTGAGATGGGGACAATTATACCCAGTTTGGACACAGCAAGTTTGCAGTATGTATGGAACCACATAGAAGAAAATCATTGTGGGCCAGGTGCAGTGTGGCTCGTGCCTGTAATCCTAGCACTCTGGGAGGCTGAGGCAGGTAGATAGCTTGAGCTCAGGAGTTCACAATGAGTCTGAGCAAAAAGCATCGAGATCCTTGACTCTACTAAAATAATAAAAAATCTGGCTCGGCGCCTGTGGCTCAATCAGCTAAGGCGCCAGCCACGTACACCTAAGGTGGCGGGTTCCAATCCCCAGCCCGGGCCCGCCAAACAAGAATGATGGTTGCAACCAAAAAATGGCTGGGCGTTGTGGCGGGCACCTGTAGTCCCAGCTACTTGGGAGGTGGAGGCAGGAGACTCGCTTGAGCCCAGGAGTTGGAGGTTGCTATGAGCTGTGATACCATGGCACTCTACCCAGGGGGATAGCTTGAGGCTCTGTCTCAAAAAAAAATAAATAAAAATAAAAAAAAATAAAAAATCTAGCTGGGTGTTGTGGTGGGTACCTATAGTCCCAGCTACATAGGAGGTTAAGGCAAAAGGATGGCTTGAGCCCAAGAGTTTAAGGTTGCTATAAGCCACAATGCCAAAGCACTCTACCAAGAGTGACAAAGTGAGACTTTTTCTCAAAAAAAAAAAAAAAATTAATTAAGAAAAACAAAAACTATAATCGAATCACCACTTAACTTCCAATCTCTGGAACTTTTGTTTAACTTTCCTTACCATCACAAGCCTTGAAGTCAGAAAATGAGATGTAATCAAGAAGAGGAGGAGGAAAAAAATTACTGGTGTTTTGCCTCTGCTCTTAAACAACATACATAAGCAAAGGCAAAGAGAAGCAGCTAATGCCAGCAACAAATAATTACTTTCTGCCTTTATTAGCCCCCTTAAGACTGCCCCCACACCTGCCTTCTCTTACAACACAGCCCCAGATACTGGCTTCTATCCCTTTACATGTGCATCTTCACGCCAGGGCCTGGACCATTCCCTCCACTGCCTCACCCTTCCCAGTTTCCTCCCACAGGATAATCAGAGAGGAGGCCTGAGAGAAGGGAACCTAAGGTTCCTCTATCTTTCTTTCGTTCTTTTTTTTTTTGAGACAGACCCTCAAGCTGTCGGCCTCCCAAGTAGCTGGGACTACAGGCGCCCGCCACAATGCCTGGCTGTTTTTTGGTTGCAGCCATCATTGTTGTTTGGCGGCCCAGGCTGGATTTGAACCCGCCAGCTCAGGTGCATGTGGCAGGTGCCTTAGCCCCTTGAGCCACAGGCACCAAGCCTCCTCTATCTTTCTGTCCCACAGGGAAGGTGGAGAAAAATTCCAGTCCCATTCTTCCTAAGAAAGGCAGTATTATATGAATATTCTTATTAATACTGCATTTTTTTTTAAGAGACAGAGTCTCACTTATTGACCTTGGTAGAGTGCCATGATATCACAGCTCACAGCAACCTCCAACTCCTGGGCTTAGGCGATTCTTTTGCCTCAGCCTCCCGAGTAGCTGGTTCTACAGGCACCTGCCAGAACACTCAGCTATTTTTTTGTTGCAGTTTGGCCGGGGCTGGGTTCAAACCCGCCACCCTCAGTATATGGGGCCGGCGCCCTACCCACTCAGCCACAGGCGCTGCCTAATATTGCATTTATTAACAATAATGACAACAGTGAACCTCCAGTCCTCTGAGAGATATGAGGACTTCAAAGCATCCCAACTACACTAGTCTAATTCCTATTTTCCAATTGGGAAAATAATCAATACAGGTTGGGACAGGTCCTACATTCTTGTCCCATAAAGGTGGCTCAGGCCAGGCTAGACAGCTTCTTCCTAACCCAGCACTGACCCTATGTTCAGGCTGCAGCTAGCCTTGGCTGCTGCTCCGTTTCTGAGCACACAGTGTTTACAGTAGGTCTGGGATGAATTTCTTCATGTTACAAAGATAATTGTCCTGGATGAACAAGCTTTCCAGGTGCCCTCCCTACTGGAACTGGAGCCTACCACTTCAGCCACATGTCTCTGGACAGTGAGGGCCCTATTAGGATCCTGCCCCACTGCATGGATAATATGGCAAAAAAAGTCCTGCATAGCTAGAAAAGATACTAGAGAAAAACTGCCTGGCACCAAAGGGCCAACGGTGGCAGCTCCCTGCCATCTGACTGGGAACAGATATCTTTATGTCTGTCAGTCCTATTTCCCTGCTAACTAAGTACCCCAAGGATCTTTTAGGTAAGGATATCTTCTTCTGTGAAAATGACAGCTAAATGAGGGGGAACTATCCATTATTTGTTCAACTTCTTACACAGTTAATTGCCTTTTGTCACTTATAATGACTACCATATACAGTAAACCCCTAATTGGCCAGAGGGTTTATGAAGGCTATTTATTCAGTGTTATACATAATACTACATTCAAAGAGCTGCTTTTTTTCTTTTTTTTTTTTTAAGACAGAGTCTCACTGTGCCACCCTGGGTAGAGTGCCTGGAGTCAAGCTCACAGCAACCTCAAACTCTTGGGCTCAGGCTTGAGTAGCTGGGCTAGAGGTGCCCGCCACAACACCTGGTTACCTCTTCTATTTTTAGTAGAGAAAGGGTCTCACTCTTTCTCAGGCTGGTCTCGAACTCCCAAGCATAAGCAGAGTGCTAGGATTACAGGCATGAGCCACTGTGCCAGGCCTCAAAGAGTAAGCCCTTAATAGAGGCATTTTTGCTGATAGGGATGACAGTAGTAGAGGGAGACAATACATACAAAGTGGTATCCCCTAAAGTAGAGCATCCACTGCAATCCATAACCCAAAAGCAAAGGACACACAGGTGTACACACACCCTATTGCAGGATAAGAGAGAAATTGTACCAGATAAGCCAAACCAGAGCCTGAAACAAGATCAAAGATTCTCCAAATTAGTGGAGACATACCTTCCACTCCCTGGAGTGACTCATGTCAAGTTCATCTGATAGAGAGTCCAAATTTACAAAACAAGGAGCAGAAAACAAGCTACTCGGTGAGGAATGTACCAATTAACAACCAAAGGATGTGAAATATGCCAAAAGCAGTAAGACAAAGTCAATTCTGAACTGGACTTTATATATTAAGAAATGTCCTCTACGCTGGACTAAAGGTGAAAAAAACCCAAGCAACTAGAGGACGAAGGTAACTAATACTCTTTTTAGATATAAAGGTCAGATAAACTCTGAAGGACACTATCAGGATCTGAAAGGTAGTGATTATATTGAATCTGTTAAGGTAAGGCAGGGAGGGTTCTGAGTCATGAGAACAAATCCATCACATTCGCACCGGCCTGCCAAAATAAACAAGAGGAGGCTGCATCTTCCACAATAGCCCCTCTGTCTAGTCTTAACAAAAAAAAATTCAGATCTTCACAAGCCTGGTCCAAATAAAATGGAGTATACTAATCACAAAATCTTCATGGAAAGCAAAGCCTGCAAATGTTTCTAAGCTCAGCTGTGCTGGGGAAAGCAGTGAAGCTAGCCTGTGAGATTTATACAGAGGCTAGACCTGGAGTTCACTCTCAAACCAACCAATTCTGCACTGTCTATATCAGACAGTGAGAGTTTAAAGACTATACATGAGAAAATCCTCTATGTCAAAAGTCAAGATAACCCCCATCCACAAAAACCAAATTAATTCAACAAATACATCAGAATTAATTTCTGCCTAGCACGTTGCTAAATGATATAGAAGAATGCAAAAGTTACATTCTTATATACGATTCTGCCCCAAAGGAGCTTACAATTTCACTGGGAGAAAAAAATACAAGAAAGCTAGAGAAGAATACATAAAACAATTGATAATTAAGCAGACGCTACATTATTAGACAAACTACAAGGACTCTTATTCTTCAACAAAACCAAGTTGGAAAATTCTGACCCTAGATCAATCTCTCTCTCCATCTTAGAATGTACACACCCACGTTGTTGAGGACTTCTGGGGCCAAAGGGAAAGAATACACACACACACACAGTCAGCCCTTTCTCTCCGCAATAGATAACTTCACTCTCTGCTGCACAGAATAAGCGCATCAGGGAAGATTCTCTTAAGTTCCTACACCTCTAACTAACCAATTTAACCAGCTGCACTGTTCCTTCTTCCCTCCAAAATTTCTCAAAGACACATCTTTTGATTCTAGATCTCATGCTTCATCAATTATTCTTTCCCTTTGAATTTTATTCTATCTCTCCTCTCCTAGCTCTTTCCAAACAGCCCTTAAACATGCTTAAGTCTCTCCTATTTTACAATAAATAGGTAAAACTCCCCCCTCCCTACGCCTGTCTCTAAATAAGGCCTTACTCCTCTCTGTTCCTTTAAAGTCCATATTTCAAAGCTCACTGATTCCACTTCTGTACTTTCCATTCATTTCCCATACTCCGCTGAAAATACTCCAGTAAAGGTGACCTTTATATTGGACACCCATAGACCCTGTCTTGCTTGACCTCTGCATAATCTGAGGCTGTGTGTGGCACACCCTCCTTCCTGAAACTCACTTTCTCCTTTCTCCTAGCTCTTTGGCCACTCCTTTTCTGTAGACAATTCCCTTCAGAGGATCTTCATGCTCTGCTCCTGAAGCCACCCTCCCCTTAGAGTTCCCCAGAGTTTTTGTCTCAAACTTCTCAACCTGTACATACTCCCTAAGCAACCTGCCTCTCCACTCCTATGGCTTTGGCTTGATAAGCGAATGACTGCCTCACATAAAACTCTCTTGAGCTCCACATTCTATACGATCCAACTACTAACTAGCCTAGCATCCCTCAGGAACCTCCAATTTAGTGCAACCTAAACTGAACCCAGTATCTCCTCCTGTGCCATTACTGCCACTACTTCACTGCAAATAACCTATAGTACCCATTTTAGTTAATGACACCACCCACACACAGATACCCAAGCCAGAAATCTGCAAGTCATCCTAGGTTCTTCCCTCTCCTCTCTCTTCCTCATACGTCGCACATTCAATTAGTCATCAAAACGCATGGATTCCCCTTCACATTTCTTGAATTTGCCCGCTTTCTTACATTACTATTAATACTTCCACAATCTTAATTTAACCCATAATCACTCCCTGTCTAAACTACCGTGACAGTTAGCAGGCTCCCAAATGGTCTGCCACTAGCTTTGCCCAACTCTGGTCCTCCTTCACGCTGCTGCCAGAGGGGAAGTATTCCTAAAGCATAAATGTAATCAGTAGTCCTAGCCTAAAATCTTTCAATGGCTCCCAAAGCCTTTAAGATAAAGTTCAAACTGCATACTATATGAGAAGCAAAGCCAATGACCATTTGGGTCCTGCCCACTTCTCCTACCGCATTTCATTCCTCCTTCCTTCACATCCTACACAGCAACCTTACTAAAGCCCCTCAAGCTCTTTCATCCCTGTTCCTTTAAAGTCCACAATTTTACCAGGGACTTTATTCTGTTCATCCTACCAATGTCCTTTCCCTGAACTTTTTGCCCAAAGAATTCTGAATCCTTTAGGCATCAGCTTGGGTTTTATTTCCTCTTTGATGCCTTCCTTGATCCTTTCACACCCTGGCTATCCTACTGCTCCTCATTACCACAGCAGCAGAATTTATTTATTATTGTAACACTCTCTATTATAGATGGTGACTGTCGGCTTACCAATATGTTCCCCTACTAAACTAAAATCAAAGAGTTAGCAAGGACACTATCTTTGTTTCCTCAGCACTTTGCTTGCTCCCTGGTTCAGAGTAGACATTCAATAAATGTTTATTAATTAAACGAATAAATGGATCTTCCAAACAAGCCCCATGACACTTGGGGATTCTAGCAAATCGAGATATAACTAAAGATTTCAAAGAATTAGGAGCTTTCTTATGGAACTCCTGCCAGGTATTTATTTCTGGAAGCATACAATGAAGTCCATCCAAAGAATGGGTAGAACAGGTGTCTTAGGGCACTCGGAATTGCTGATTTAAATGAGAAGCAAAGGCTAAGAAACACAACCTTGAGTCCAATGCACAGCCCTATCTAATCAGTTCAGAAGGAGTAAAATCATTAAAAGAAGAATTTTATTCAAGAAGAAAAAAGACTTTGTTATGGAAGGCCCAGGCATGAGGGGTAATTCTTTTTCAAGGCGAAATCTTCTAGAAAAGAGTTAGCAATCTTTTTTTTTTTTTTTTTTTTTTGAGAGGGAGCCTCAAGCTGTCCCCCTGGGTAGAGTGCCATGGCATCACAGCTCA
>CAUYQV010104476.1:0-36401 GCA_963574575.1 Galagoides demidoff | reverse complement strand
TCCGCCACAACGCCCGGCCATTTTTTGGTTGCAGACATCATTGTTGTTTGGCAGGCCCGGGCTGGGGATTCGAACCCACCACCTTAGGTGTACATGGCTGGCGCCTTAGCTGATTGAGCCACAGGCGCTGAGCCTATATGGTTGATTTTTTAAATTTATTTTTCACATTTGGGATGTGTTTATTCCAAAAATTTGAAAAATTTGTATTTTGATGAGTTACTTTTTTAAGCATAAAGATACACACTGCATATAACTATTTGTACATGACATTTAAATATTGCTATAGACAATTAAATATCTATCAAAACCCCAACAAAATAAGTATACATCTTCTCTACATTTTTATCTTAACTTCCACCACCCAATGTTAGTTGATTTTATTATTTTTCGTTGTTTATTTATAATGGTTACGTGTACTTATAGCACAATACTTGATGTATTATCTTTAAATGCTAATTTTTCTTCATCGTGACAATAAAAAAGTGGATAGTAAGTAGTGGATAATAATACTACGGCCCAACTTCTTTCTGCCCTTCCTTCCACATTTTTTTAGTGATTTCATCTCTGTCTTTTCAGGGGTTTTAACATTTACATTCTACTCTGAGCTATCATCCACCTGTATTTTCATCTTTATCCTTCAGTTCCATCAGCCTGTTTGCCGGGTTTTGTCCCATTTATCCCTAGTTAGCTGCTGTGTAGGGATAGTAGTAGTTCTTTGCTTTAGAGACCCCCAATTATGTGCATATTGTATCTTTTTCTTCTTCTGTTTTCTCTTTTATCCTTTCAAATGTTGATTATTCCATTTCGCTTTCCTTGCTTTCCTCATTTCTGTTCTCTCTGTCCCTTCCTACATGGTGACAACAGTGTTTATTCGCCTGTGTGCCATTTCTAAAGTAGCCGTTATGGGCTTGGGTGAATTTTTTTTTTTTTTTTTGTAGAGACAGAGTTTCACTTATAGCCCTCCATAGAGTGCTGTGATATCACAGGTCACAGCAACCTCCAACTCCTGGGCTTACGTGATTCTCTTACCTTAGCCTCCCAAGTAGCTGGGACTACAGGCACCTTCCACAACACCAGCCTATGTGTTTTTTTCTTAATTAGTTGCCTATGTATATTGGGTACCCTTCTTTCATTTCACCTGCATCCCCTGAGCCTGTGGCGTCTCTACATTTTACTTTCTTATTTCAGCTCTCAGGCTATAAACAGTGTGGTCTGTTTAATGCCACGTTGTTCACATTTTTGAGCTTCTGGTTGGTCATTTGCTATTTAAAGTGCCCCCAAACACAGCATTGAAGTGTTGCCTAGCCTGCCTAAGCACGAGAAGAGTACAATGTGCCTTAGGCAGAAAACATGTGTGCAAATAAGTCTCCTTTAGAAGTTATCCTGCTGTTGGTCGTCCATTATGTTTAATGAATGAACAATATATAGTTGACCTGCAAGCAACTTGGGGTGCTGATAACCCACACAGCCAGAAACCTACAGGTGACTTTTGACTCCTCCAACACTTAACTCCTTACAGGCTACGGCTGACCTGAAGCCTTACCGATAACATAAACAGTTGATTAGCTTGCATTTTGTGTATAATACATGTTATATACTGTATTCTTACAATGAAACGATCTAGAGAAAAGAAAACATTATTTAGAGGATCATAAGAGGCTGGCACGATGGCTCATGTCTGTAATCCTAGCACTTGGGAGGCTGAGGCGGGTCAGGAATTGCCCTGACCTCAGAGGCTGGAGACCAGCCTAAGCAAGAGTGAAATCCTGCCTCTAAAAATAGTCGGGCATTGTGGTAGGTGCCTGTAGTCCCAGCTACTCAGGAGTCTGAGGCTCAAGGGTCGCTTGAGCCCAAGAGTTTGAAGTTGCTGTGAGCTATGATGCCACAACACAATACCAATGGTGACAAAGTAAAACTCAGTCTCAAAAAAAAAAAAAATCATAAGAATAAGGGGGAGGAAGAGGCCTTGCTGTCTCAGGGTGGAAGGGGGGGGCAGAAAATCCACATGCAAGGGGACTCTTGCAAGTCAAACCCCTGTGTTCCAGAATCAACTATATACAGAGAAGTGAGGAATCTTTACAGAGAAACATACATGAGACAGGATTAAACACTGATTGCTTGATGGAAGCCGCATGACCAGAGGTGTGCAGGGCTCCACACTGAATTCTCCTCGGGAGCAGAGGCTCAGTTTCCAACCCTCCAGTGCCTATGGTGATTTATAGAACACAACTTTGACGAACACCGAGAATCCACTATATGATCACTTTAGGCTCCTGATGTCTCTCAGGTGCATCAGAGACAAAGTTGTGACTGTCTTTCTTGGTATTTGGGGCTGGTTGTTTTGGGGTGAGTTCTGAGAACAGTGGGATGTCTTGCCCTTTGAGCCCTGGCAGTGTGCTTTTCACTGGGGCTAGTTTGAAGGTTTTGCTTTCTTCCACAAATGTACTCTGACTTGGTGTTTCAAAGACTGGGCAGGTGCCAGGTAGGAAGCTGCCGGAGAAGAGGCAGGGGAAGAGGATGAAGCAAGAAAAGGGGAAGCCAAGAAAGGAACCAAGTCCCAGGCTCCCCTCATTGGGCAGGTTGCGTGTGTGGGCAGTAGGGAGACGGGTAGCTGGAAGTCAGACCCTCCTCTGCCAGTCACACCCTCTGTAAGTCACTGTGCTGGGATCGCTTTCCTTTTTGGCAAATTTTGATTATAGGATTGTTGTGAGGTTCCAGCAAGATGAAACATGGAAAACACCTGGGCACAGTAGGACCTCGGCATTCATCAGTTCAGTCCTTGTTCACCGGGGGAGAAGGGCGTGTGGGCAAGCACGTGGGCCTGCATTTCCTACTTCTCTCCAAATCAGTTATGGTCCGTACTTAGAATGATCAGTCTCCAACTCATCGTTTGTTTATAGCTCAAATGGCTAAGCCACTTGATCACCCTTCTTTTAACTGGGCTTGTCATTGAATAGCCTTAGTTATATTTCCTAAAGTAAAATCCACTTAAATCAAGTGAAGATTTGCCACCACCAGCAGTATAGTAGAAGGAACACATGGCATCAAGGATGCAGAGGATTCCAGGGTCATCAATCCCAAGATGACATCAGGGGATTCTGTGCAGACTTGTATGGCTCCTGCTTTAAAAGGCACAGCACATATCTGTGTGTCGACAGCCTGGTGAGTCTTGTCTTTAAAAATCAGGCAAATTACCAGAGTATTGCATTGGGGGGGGGGGTCCCTCAGCTGGTGTGTCTCTCCCCAGACGCAGCTTGACTATGCTTAGACAGGGAAAGCTTTGGTTTTGGTTACCCTGACCTCTGGCCAAGAGTTGGAGTCATGGAGTGGAAAGAAAGAAATTGACAAAACATGGGGTTAGCTGGCAGCTTCAGAATTTTATGTTAAATTAGGTAATTTTACTTAAATAATCATGATCATCACTATTAGCTTTCTAATAAAAATGATCTTGATATTTCTGTACCTTCTAGAAATGGTCAGGGTGCTTTCCATAGCTTATCAATCAGTGGGATCACAAACCCACAATTTGGGCACTGTTGTTGTTAATAATTCATTTAATAAATGAGGTGACTGAAGTTCAGAAATGAGCAGTAACTTATCCAAAGTCATGCAGCTGGCCATGGGAAAGCCGGGGCTCCAAGCTGACTCTGTCCGACTGCTGAAGCCCAGGCCCCTTCCACAGATCCAGTGACCTCAGCAGGCTCTGCTGTGTGTCAGGCCAAAGCCTCATCTCCGCAGTTGCTACTGAGCTATGCTCAGCCCTGACATCTGCCTCGAGGGAGAGCCCCTTCCCTTTATTTGGAAGCCTTCATCTTATTCTGCCCGTTAGACCCTTTCTTATTTGTACAGGGTATGAATACAGATACTTTCTGGAAGTTCAACATGAAATTGGAGAAATGGCTTTTCAAATCACAGACTGCGTTGCCCACCAAAATTTATTTAGTGATGTTTTGGACTGTAAAAACACCAAGTTAGTTTAGGCAAGAAAGGGGCTTGATTGGAATGATCCTGGTACATTTTGTGAGGCTGAAAGACAAGCTGATAAGCCTCAAGAAGGAATTGAATTTCTCTGGGGAAGCCAGAATATGTTTTCCCTTTCCTTCCCTCCCCTTCCCCTCCCCCTTCTCTTCCTCCCCTCCCTTCCCTTCCTTTCTCTCCCTATTGTCCTTCCATCCATCTCTTCTTTCTATCAGCTATCTATGTATCTGTCATTGATTTTTTAACATTATCAAGACACTGTGTTTATTTATTTTTCATTAAATCATAACTTTATAGCCTTCACCTCACTTATTTGTTGTGTTAAAACATTTATACTCTACTCTTAATAGATTTGACATGTACCCTTGCAATATGCACAACAGATGAGGTCCCACTGATTATCCTCTCTCCACCCAGCCACCAGCCACCCCCCTCCCCTCCTCTTCCCTTCTTCATTCTGAGCTATAGTTGTGTTTTATCATTCGTATGAAAGTGTGGGTGATTATGTATTAATTTCATAATAGTACTGAGTACATTGGATACTTTTTCCTCCATTCTTGAGATACTTTACTAAGAAGATTATGTTCTAGCTCCATCCATGTAAACATAAAAGAGGTAAAGTCTCCATCTTTTTTATGGCTGCACGATATTCCATGGTATCCCTATACCACAATTTGTTAATGCATTCATGGGTTGATGGGCACTTGGGTTGCTTCCATGACTTAGCAATTATGAACTGGACTTCAATAAACATTCTTGTGCCAATGGCTTTGTTGTAAAATGATTTTTGGTCATCTGGATATGTACCCAGTAGAGGAATTGCAGTATCGAATGGCAGGTCTACTTTTAGTTCCCTAAGTTTTCTCTAAACTTCTTTCCAAAAGTAATGTATTAGCTTGCATTCCCACCAGCAGTGCAGAAGTGTTTTTAAAATATGTTGGTTCCATCCTTCTTTCTTTGTTACAGGGCAATGTTAACCAGAGTGTGGTACCTGGACCAACAGCATCAACAACACCTGGGAACTTGTTCTAAGTGCAGATGCTCAGGCCTCCCACAGACCTACTGAGTCAGAAGCTGGGACTAGGAGTCTGCAGCATGTGTTTTAACAAGCCCTCACGGTGCTTGTGGTGGGGTAGTTCAAATGCCTGTAAAGACTGAGCCCTGCTGCCCAGGACCCCCCTTCTCTGTTTTCTACATGCCAGAAAATAGCCAGCGCTATCACTGCCCTGTTACTTGCTGTGGGCTCAGCCTCCAGAAGTCCCAATTGAGCCCTTGGGTCTCTAGCATAGATGTCTGTCTGGGAAGTATCAGCCCTGTAATATGAAAAGCGGAGACATTTATTGAAGAAGATAGAAGACACAGAAACCCTGAATACAGGACAGTGATGCCTCGATTTCCCTCAAAGTGGGTGCCCTGGGACCTCACACAGTTCTCCCAGAGTCTCATCCAGTGTTCAAAACACTGCAAAATCCTGGTGCTGGAATCACTGTCAGCTGCCTTGTATCTTCCTGATTCTCATGGGTGGTCTAAAATCTCTTCACTTTTCAAAGGTAATTTTAGTTTTGAAAAAAGCCAGAAGTCACAGGGTACCAAATTTGGGCTGTGGCCCACGTGGGAGGGGTGCAGGGCTGAGTCCCCTTGGTGGTTTGATTGTTTTTCTGCACGCATGTGAAGCCTGGGCTGGGGCGGCGCTCGGACAAAGCTGCAGGTCACTGGTTGGTTGCCTGCAGCTGTGGCCATTTTGTGTCACTTGTCTCTCACCTGAGGAGGATCACTGAGGGGAGCTCCTGTTCCCTGTTCATTACAAGGAGCGTACTTGTAATGAACGACATTTTCCCAGTGAAAAGATACGGTTAATGCTGTCTCCTCCAGGCGAGGAGAGCCAGGTGGCTTCCACTGGGACTACTGGGCCATCATTTCCAGATCACAGCTGTAGATCCACGATTCATCTCCAGTTGTGACCTTCTTGAGGAAACTGGGTCCTTGGTAGCAATTTGAAGCAAGGCGTTAGCAAAAGCAGCACGATGTTCCTTCTGGTAGCAGAAGCCACAGAACGCATTGTGCCACAACCCATTTCAGGCCAAGGTCTGCGCGCATCAGAATCTTGGACCCATGTCAGCTTCTAGGTCTCCCACAGTCAAGCGCTGGTTTTTGTTGGTTGCAGCCCCCTCCCGTCCGGCATTCTCGGGCGCTCTGCTTGGTGCAGGCCCTCCAGAACCTGGGTCCCTTTCAACAGATTCTCCGCCATCTCTAAAATGTTTGTGCCACACATTGACTCTCGCTGCACTCATTACATCCTTCCGGAAAACCTTCTGAATCATCTGAATGGTTTCCACGGAGGAATGTTTAGTAACATTTGACGCAGATCTGTTGCTCTACTCACTGAGACATTTGAATGCACTGGCCACGTGGTACATCTGCTGGCTGCGCTGCCTCCAGCGCCCGGGGCCTAGTACTCAGAAAGAAGGCGTCATGATTCGCGCATGCCCATTCCAGTCACTCTTCTGGGCTGCCAGGTTACAGCAACTTCTCCCTGTATTAACAACGGCTGGATACTCTCCGGGCAGACCCAATTAGATTTACTTGAATGGGGCTTGTTGATCAGATTTAGGTTAGTTAGTACACATGTCTTGGAACATAAACTATCCCAGAGGATGGAAGTGGATGGAGTAGACGTTCTATAAATATGTTTACTCCAACTGCAATCAGTAAATACGGTTACTCCCCTCCAACTGACCGTACCCAGGAGAACTGATGATGGATAGTGATCTTACGCTAATAGCAGCAGTAATAAGACGGATAGCAGTGGTGGCAATATCTACTAATCATTAAATACTACTTGTTAGACCAAGAGCTTGGCCTCTTTGACATAGATTATTTTATCTAATACTCACAATACCTCATTTGAAAATAGGTACTATTAGCAATCACGGGCAGCATCTGTGGCTCAAAAGGAGTAGAGTCCTGGCCCCATATGCTGGAGGTGGTCGGTTCAAACCCAGCCCCAGCCAAAAACTGAAAACAATAATAATAATAATAATCTATTATTTTACAGATGTGGGCTAGTCTTAAAAACTCACTTGAGCTGAGACAGCCAGTACCTGGGACATAAATCAGGGGATCTGAGACTTGGCGGCTAATATATTCTATCTCTAAGTTGTCCACTAGGAAGAGCAGTGCACCTGGTGGACAGTTTGAGTCTGAACAAGACAATACTTGAAATCTCGTCCATATCCGAGATCATAGATGGTTTTCAGCCACTTGATGTTTAATGCAGATGCCCAGTGCATTCTGCATGCAGAGCAGAACAGGAGTGAGCTGGAGGTGTGGGGGTCTCCACGCAGGTTTGCTTTTGAGATTCAAGAACATTTGAAGTTTAGTCGGGCTGGGATAGAGTCCAGCTGGACACAGAAGACAAATGGCATTTTGGCCATCCTTCTCAGGAGAGACCAGAAGAGGGACAAATGTGAACTGGAGATGAAATGTTCCAGAGACTTCACAGATGGGGCTTAACTGGGGGCTGAACCTGATACAGAATTACAGCACTTTCCTTTTAAGTTACAGTAAAGCCCTCCTTGTCTTCAAGGGATGTGTGACAGCAGTTGTAGGTCTACTGTCCTGAATGTACCAGCTTTTAAAATTTTTATTACAATCTCCTTAAAAGGTTGTACCATTACTACAAAATGATTTCAGCTGAGAGAGGGAGCCATTCCAAGAGAAACTATGGATTTAATAGTTTAGCACTATCGTGCTTAGTTGGCAAATTTGAGAGCCTTATTCGTTTTATGAGTCTTTGTTTATCCAGTCAACTCCACCCTTCTCAACTTCAGCCTCTTTCCTGGTGCTCTTTTGATGTCCTTAGAGAGTCATAGCACATCTCCCTGCCCAGCCCAGAACATCCGTGATATTGACTCTTGTGCCTGATTCCTTCCCCAGCTCGGCCTTCCCTGCATCAGCCCACTCTATCCTTGCCTTCCTTGTCTCCACTTTCCCACCCATCCCTTTCCTTGAAATTCAGCCAGGACTTTAAGCTTACTTGCCTTTTCTCTCCTCCCCTTATTTCTGCCTGCCTTTTCTTTTTTTCTCGTCTTGGAGGCAGCCATATTGAGACTACTCCATTCCTCCCTCTATAACACCAGTAAGAATACTCACAGCTTTCTATTTACTAAGCTGTCATAGAAGCTGACAGCTTTTCTGGAATGGCCAGGAATGACAGAGACAATGGGGAGATTTTCATCACATTTCCCCATGGGATGCCTTGTGATATTTTAATGGTCAAAACCAAACTTAATTCAAATCCAGCAGGTCTTATTAGAAGCATGTAGGCTGGAAAGTCTTTATTGCTCTTGATTTTAATTATGAGGTATAATAAGGTCACATTTCTGGAAATAGAACTCAATAAGGTACATTGGCTTAATTTGTAAAAGTAATCTCTCTTCGTATATGATATGTTTTATTCCACTTCAGCTAAAACCCACATCAATAGCAGAAAAACGAAACAGACTTCAATTAGCCTCAATAATCCTTCTGCACAATGATGAACAGGAAGAAAAAGAGAAATTGTTCATTCACATCTTCACTTAAGGACTTTGATGGTATAAAATAGATTAGCTCTATTTATTTCCCCATTACAGTCCATGTCTCCTTGAAAGGTTGGAATATGACAAAATGATTTTAATAAAACAGAGGTGAAAGAATTCCTTGGAATGGAGTAAAAAAAAAAAAAAGCTTTTGACTAGGCAGCAAAAAGGAGCCAGGAGACAAGAGTTCAAAGCTCCAGGTAGTATCTGGAAGCCTCCTTAGCCTTAGCAATCTGATTAGGGAATATTTCAATGTCAAAAATATTACTAGTAAGCAGCTTAGGGCCAAATAGCTTTCAGTTGAACATGAAAATAGTACAGTTTTTTTTTAAAAGCTCTACCTAAAAGGAGTGTGTTCCAGGAGTAGACATAAATCCCAAGTGGGTGTGCTGAAATGGGTCTCTTTTGAGTGCTCTTTAATTCATCTGTGAAATAGGAAAACACAGCTGGTAGTTTCTTCTCATTTCAGTGTTAGTTCATCAGTATCTGTAAAGAGTCAATCCTGGCTATAAGCTATATAAAGATGCATAGCTTTTATAGTTCACGAAATGCTGCCATGGATGGAGGACACATTGCTACTTCATCCTTGTACGAATCAAGGACTTGATGGAGACAGTGCTGGAACCACCCCATCGTGCACCTGAGGAGTGCAGACTCAGGTCGCAGGTGACTTATGGGAGTTGGCATGTATGGCTGTGGCAGAACTGGCTTGAACTCAACCACTGAGATTTTTGAGCCACTGCTTGGTACACAGCTTCCCTTTCTCAAACACCACTTGCGCAGTCCATCACCAGAGTGGTTGAACTCTCTTTTTCTGATGTGCCACTAAATTCTGATTCAGTTCAATGCACATTGACCCTGCTATAGGCTACGCCCTGAAGAAAAAATGTTAAAAAGTTTCAGACTTTTAAATTTAGGCTGTTAGAAGCAACAAATATTCTCTGCTACAGATAAAACTATGTGATGTCATTTTTGTAGGCCCCAAATGTTAAATATTGATTTTTTTCATGGGACTCAATTTAATAATTTGTAAGTACTGTGATAGAGATTTATTGATAACTTACTTTGTTCTTTTCCTTATATCTTTGGCATTTCCCTGCTTTCACCCATTTTCCCCTCTACTTCCTGAAACATTGGTGGAGGTGACAATGTCTCCATCACTTTAATTCACAAGAGCATCACGGATGCTAACTCTGGCAGTGTACATAGATCTCTCTCTTGCCTAAATTAACACCCAAGTTCACATCTGATCTAGCATTTCTCTCCTGTGACTGTAAATACACAAACTTACAGTTAATGAATAATTTCATTCAGGCCCCAGGATTATATATAATAAGCTGGACCACTGTACACCTGAGATGCATGGTGCCCCAAGGGGTCGAGGACTACAGAAATTCTGATAAACACTTCAGAGAGACCACTGCTTTGCCAGCTGAGAAGTCACCTGTGACCTCAAGAGCTGTGACAGTGGTGTGAGTAAGACGGATGTTGGACTGTGTAAGATAGCGGCAGTGCATGAGACAAGGAGGCTGTGTACCAAGCATCCTCTCAGTAATCTTAGTGGGTTGAAAAGAGAAGTCATCAGTTTGAGAGAGTTAAGGAAACATCTTTTTTTGTTTGTTTGTTTTCACTTTAGGATAAAGGAATATTCATAGAATTATTGAAAGCAGAAAGAAAGAATTAATTAGAAGCAGAGATGGGGGTTAGAGCTGCTATTGAGGCAGAGTGAGAAGGGAGGGACAATGAAATACACTTGTCTGGGCAAAAGGGGGGCCTCCTTTTTTGGAAGTGGAAAGAAGAAGAAAAGAGAAAAGAATCTATGCTGATGAAAAGGCATTTTAAGGAAAGGAGGAAACTGGTGCTAGATGAAGAGAGGAAGTGATTAAAGAAGACAAGCCCAGACTCATAGAAAATGATACCATCTGCTAGTTTATGGAGGGAGAGGTAAGGATGGGATTGGGGTTTGAGAACAAATGGAATGAATTCTAAACAACTACTGCAAGAAGTGCAGCAGGTGGTCAAGGAGATGGGGGAATTGTGTGGATAAATGAGGTGTTGGGGTAGGTTCCTTGGAGATTATTCTGAAATAGAAGAAAAAGCCTTTGGACACAGTCCAGGCAAGATTTAGTGTGGTCCTCTCACTCCCAAAGACTCTCTATTATAGCAAGAGTCCTTTGACATAGGAAGTAACTAACAGAAATGATTACATAACCCAGAAATCTCCGATCTTTGCCTTTTTAAGCCCTCCAAAGCCGAGTGGAATGATGTAGGATTTACTGGCTCTTTCACTGAGGCAAGAGACGGCAGAGGGAGGTTATTAGGATAAGCAGCACAAGCTCCTGTAGCAACACCCAAATCTCTCTGGCTTAACAAGGCTTATATCTTGCTCACCCAGAGATCATCCTTCTTGGATAGTTGTCTCCAACAGGTCACCTGGGTGACTTTCCATCCATCTTGCCAGTGCACATTCCCTGCGACTGTGGCACCCTCCACTGCATCTTCTGTATACAGTAATGTGACAGAGAGTGAGGAAAGACGACATTTATGGCAAGGCCACCAAACTAAGGCTCACAAGCAAAATCCTGCCTCTGCCTGTTACTATATGGCATTTGGGCTAATGACGGTGGATTTTACACTTTCCAGTAATTAAAAGTGAAAATAAAAAGGAGAACAATAATTTTTTAACATGTTAAAATGCAATGAAATTCAGATTTAATGAAATTCAAATGTCTTTAAGTAAAGCTTTATTGGAACACAGCCCTGCTCATTTGTTTACATAATTCTATGACTGCTTTTTTTTTTTTCTACAATGGCAGAGGTGAGTAGTTAACTGTAATTAAGACTCTATAGCCTACAAAGACAATGATTTATTTCTCTTCCCCTTGCAACAAAGTTTGTCAGCCTCTGACCTAAGGTCAGAACATCTAACATGTGAGCTCTTCTTTTCTTTTTTTTATTGAATGGTAACTATGTACATTAATGCACTTCTGGGGTACAGTGTGGGGTTTTCACACACAATCCGAAACACTTCCATCAAACTGATTAACACAGCCTTCATGTCATTTTCTTAGTTATTATTTTCAAATGTTCACATTCTACTCTTAGAAAGATTCACTTGTACCCTTGTAAGATAAACCTCAGAAGTGATCCCTCCAATCCCCCTCCCTCCACCCATTCCCCCCTGCAAAGGCTTTTTAAAAACAAACATTTTTAAATGGAAATGTGCTACCTTAGTAGTAAGAATTCTTTCACACTTACATTCAAGTAAGGTGGGTAATTTTCCCTTTTTTTTTTTTTGTTGTTGTTGTTGTAGTTTGGCCGGGGCCGGTTTGAATCCGCCACCCTCGGTATATGGGGCTGGCGCCCTACTCACTGAGCCACAGGCACCATCCAAGGTGGGTAATTTTCTCTCAGAATTATTGCAGAAAGCAATTATTCCAGCCTAGAGTGGAAAGTTGAGTTAGATATCAATGACAGATCATGAGAGCCAATAAGCTGCACCCGTATCATCTGAACTTTAAAAACGTCACTTCTGAGTCCCTCAGTAGGTTCCTGTCCCACTAGTTCCTGTTCTGGAGCTTTATCTGACATACCGGCCAGTGATGCGTCCCTGCCGCCCTCTTTCTTCCTCAGCTTTTTTTCTTCCCTCTCCTTCAGTTTGCAGGGAGCATGAAAGCAGCAGCCCTGGAGACTTCCCCAAGTCCCTTCTGCCCATCACAAGTGCCACTTACTGCCGTGGCCTCACCGTCTCATCTCTCTCCTTGCCTCCTTGCCTTAGAAGCCAATGTGCATTTTGGGGTTTGTATTGGGTGCTGCTGGCAAGACAACCATTCCTTATAAACTGAAGTTGGGGGGGATGGTTACCACCATTCCTACCACTGGTTTGAACATGGAAACTGTAAGAACATTTGTCTCACAGTATGGGATGTTGGTGGTCAAGATAAAGTTAGGCTACTCTGGAAGCATTACTTCTGGAATACCCAGGGTTTCAGTTAGGTGGTAGATAGTGGCGGTCAAAGCAGAATTCAGGGAGGAGCAGACGAGCTGCAGAAAATGCTTCAGGAAGACGAGTTGGAAGATGGAGTGCTGCTGCTTTTTGCAGACAAACAGGATTTGCCCAATGCCATGGCCATCGTTTCACTGATGACAGGTAAATTGGGTCTTTAGTCTGCTCATAATAGAACATTGTATGTTCGAGCTACTTGTGCTACACAAGGAGCTGGTCTGGGGTTTGACTGTCAAATGAGCTTTCAAAACTGAAACTGGATATCTGTCCGAGAATGTGTTTATAGAATTGGTCTAGGCTTGTTACAACAACATTCCTTTCCATCTTGGTTATTAAACAGTATCTGGGACTATTGTTGTTACCAATTATTGTTTGACAAATATAAGTTGCTATTTAACAATATGCTTAACTTTTAAAGAAATTCTCCAGGGAGGAGGAGGGGGGAGTGTTCCATTTTCATTTTACCTCCCTTTAGCCTAAATGCCTGAACATAAATCCATTTTGGATGTCTTTTGAGCCCACAACAAATAATGCTACTTTACCAATATCTTTCTCACTCATGGGACAATCTGCTGATTTAAAAATGTAGCATTCCATTTGTATTTATTTTTCTCCCTTGCCAAAAAGATTTTCAAATGCTATTGACTTGTACCAGCCAGGGAAATACTCCAAAACACTATACCATTCTCTTACACTGATGTACTTTATTTTTTCCCTCATATTGACTCTTGGCCTCTGTCAGCCAAACTTACCTTTGAGTAATTTGGATTTGATAGCTGATTAGTTCTGTGCTGGTTGCAAAGAATTCCCATTGAGATGATTTTTAATACTCAGCCGAGCGTCTTCCTTTATATCATTATCTTTATGTCACATGTCGCTTTTAGTATCAGCCTGACTCTTTGACCAATACGTGATAGTTGTGCTGGTGTTTTATTGTTTATTGGTGAACAGATCTAAGAGTTCTTTGAAAATTCATCAAATTCAATGAATATATTCTCTTCATAATCTATTTGGAATTATTCCTAATAAAAAGATAAAACAGAGACTCGGTGCCTGTAGCTCAGTGGCTAGAGTGCAGCCACATACACAGGAGCTGGCAGATTCGAATCCAGCCCACGTCTGCCAAACAACAATGACAACTACGACCAAAAAATAGCTTGGCGCCTGTGATCCCAACTACTTGGGAGGCTGAGGCAAGAGAATCGCCTAAGCCCAAGAGTTGGAAGTTGCGTGAGCTGTGACACCACGGCACTCTACCAAGGGCGACATAGTGAGATCTGTCTCAAAACAAAAACAACAACAAAAAGAGATAAATTTTTTTTTAAATTCACTTTTTTCTAAGCTCATTTCTATTCATAATAAAAACTCAAAACATGCAGAACTAATTCTTACATCTTTACAATGCTATGTGATAGGAAATTCTTATAACAAAAATTAACATGTGTTTATAATATATTTTGAAGTTATTTTTCATAAAACACAGAAGGGTAAATTTAAAAAATTGAGCAATATTCACACCAAAACTTTTTAGATATTACTTTACCCAAGATATAACTCTCTTATTGGTCAAAGGCACAAAGTTCCCACCACAAAAAAATAAGGATGTGAGGTAATACCTATGTTAATTAGCTCCATTTAACCATTCCACAGCATATTCGTATTTCACAGCATGTCGTACACCATTAATATATGCCATTTTTGTTAATTAAATATTTAAAAGTATATAAGAATAATTTGTTAGATACAATAACATTCCATATAGCTATGTTAAGGTTTATATGAAAACATTAGGTTACTATCTGTACATCGGTGATCAGTCTCACTATTCTATTTTCAGGCAAATGAGAAAATTATTCATGGGCAGCACCTGTGGCTCAAAATGGTAGGGCACCAGCCCCATGTGCTGGAGGTGGTGGGTTCAAACCCAGCCCTGGCCAAAAAAAAAAAAAAAAAAAAATTACTCATAAACAGCATCAACTTTTCTACAACTTCTAGTTTGTGGATGAAACAAAGGAAGCTCTCTAAGAACCAGTTTCTCGGTGGCTATCCCAGTTGTCTGTAATGTAACACTTCATCCTCAAGTCCAGGATGAACGCCTCTCCTGTTATAGCCCAGAAGGATCACAAAGGACTTTGTAACCACATGCGCCACCTGTACCTCGGCAGCCCAGCATGGCCTGACCTTTTTTGTTTGGCTAGCTACTGGCTATAGGAGCCATTCACATTTTCACCCCATGGGCTGTTTTACAGCTATGCAAATGAGTTGGCCATACTTTCTTTCAGAAATGGCAAAAAAATTCCATAGTCTAACATATTTTCTTTTAACTATTTTAATGTGTCTAAACCAAATACGCATTTATTTTGATATAGTCAGACTGCAGATTTTCGTTTTACTTCAACTAAGAGTGTTGGGTGGGGGCGGGGCGGCTTAAAGCTGCTGTTACTAAGCACTTTAAAGAAAATTGAGAAAAATTTTTCTTTCCAAAGAATGGAGGTGGAGGGCAATGGCCAGTAGAAGTTACGGGAGGATGCTGATTCTCCTACTAAGCCATTTCTATGTGCTACCATTGCACACTGCCAATTCTTGCCTTTAACAAGGTCACTGAAATCTTTACTTTCCAATAAGGATTAAAAAAACAAAAACAAAACCCTATCCATTCTCTCTGAATTTCCTGGGATGCAGATATAGAAGGGACTATGTAACAGTTTCTCTCAAATGTCTCAGTGGGAAATCAAAATCAATGGATCAATGGATTTGTCCATTGAAATTAGGAACAATCTTATCATTCCTTTCTTCCCATTATTCACCCTACAAAGCCAATTTAAGTCAAGGTTACTTTTGAGAATTTTGTATGTTTTGTTTCAATATCCACGATAATTCCTTTGTGCCGACTGCTCATAATTGGTCAACAATCTTTTAGAGACAATTCCTCATTTTGGAATGAATCTGGCATTCTACCTACCAGCTTTGAGATGTAGAAGAGAGGAAAGGAAAGAATAGGAAGGATGAAAGAAGAAAGAAACATTATCATTGTCTCTTCAGAAGTGGAGAGCTGAAAAGGGCCTCAGAGACCATTTTATTTAATAATTCTAAAAATTAGAGAGTATGTGTACATATTTTTGTACGTTCCATAATGGCAAAAGTAATGGTCTCCAGGCGCCTAATAATGGAAGGATTAAAATAAGTGTATTTACTTAAGGAACATTTCATACTACAAAATGCTTTCTTGTGTATGTTAGATAGAAGTGATTTTGTCAATAGAAAATGGGTAGTAGGGTGGCGCCTGTGGCTTAAAGGAATAGGGCACCAGCCCCATATGCCAGAGGTGGCAGGTTGAAACCCAGTCCCGGCCAAAAAAAAGAAAAATGGATAGTAATATTTCTCAAAAGTACTTGTTTAGCAGGATTCAAAACAAGAGCCAAGAAAACCCTGGGGAGAAGATTGTGCGACACAATGCCAGAGGTGTGCATTTACATAATTTTCTCTGAGGTGTTGGCTTAACTGCACGTGGCATTATAGCTTGTAATAAATAATTTTTACTTTTACCTCTCATCATCTGCAAAGTAAATGTTAATACTTTTCACCTCTTTCTTTCCTTTCTACCTCTTCCCAGAGTAGTCTTTACTTACTGTCCTGGTGTTTTGGGAGACCATGTTGGGCTGATGAATGAATTACCTAAGGTGATATCCCAGAAAATATTTAAAATAACATGAAATTAAAATATCTAAAATTAGTTTGAAACACTAACAATCATTAAAGTCAGTGGGGTGTCCTCATTTCTTTGCATACACTGGTCGGGTGGCATTTTGCTTTTTAGTGATTTATTTTCCTCATAATGCCTGCTAAATATGCTCAATTTGATTTGACATTATCTAGATTAAAATGCAATTAAATGAAGGTGCGATTTTCCTTTACCTCCTAGCAAAGACTTCATGCAGTAAAAGGTCAGTCACCTGTCACTTTGGTAATATACTGCCAAACCAAAAAGTGTGTGATAAGGATTTCATTTAGCAGGGATAGAATCTGGGTTGTTCAATAAATCTCCATTTTAGTTGGCTTTATAGCTTGAAAGAAGAATATAAAACAATTTGTCCATATCACTTAAAGATTATCTCTTGCTCAGTATTAGGAGTAAAAGAATGCTTTTTTTGGATTTACTGTAAATATACTAAAATACCATAGCTATTTTTAGAATATATAGAAATATGTAGAAATACAGATACGATTCTTGCTTTAAAAATTAGAAATCAAATCTAGTCCATATTTTTTACAACAGATAAGGCTTTTTGTTGTCATATTCAAAAGGATACCACTTGTACATTCAGAATAGCCAATCTGCTTGTCCTCTGGCCGGTACTTGATAACCAGAGCACATACAGACAGAATCTCCTTTCATTGCTGTTGTTAATTGTGAAAGAGCTTTATTCTTCCCCATGTCCCCAAATTCAGAAACTGGTACAGTTCCAAGGTGTCCTGAATACAGATATCTGGCTTTGGATTAAATCTCCAAGGAGTTTTATATTCATTCACCACTTCCTGCGGAAGTGAAAGTTGTAATAATCGTTACAAATATCTCAAACAGCAAACTTAGCAGCATTGTCAGATTTCTTTATTCCTCACTTACTCAATATTGAATCAGTGAATAACTTTGTTTTCTAATTAGGAAATTAAAGCTCTTTGTTCTTTTGTATAGCAGATTTTATTTCACTCACTTAAAATTAAGGCAAGTTATTTAATATTTTTAAATTGGATCAGAATATTATAAGATAAATATGTATTTGGATTTTATTTCTATACTCTTGGGGAGAAGGCCATAATTTTGCAAAATGATTAGATGCTAATTTTTTATATTCATTAAGAATATATATTGAATAAAATGTCAGTTTCCTTAAACTTAGTAACTTTCTATTAACCAGTGAATTAATTTACTAATCATTTAAGCCTTATAAATATATATTTACATACTTTTTTTTTATTGTTTGGGATTCATTAAGGATACAAAGAATTAGGCTACACTTATTGCGGTTGTTAGGTAAAGTCCTCTTGTAATTGTGTCCCACCCCCAAGAGGTGTGCCATACACTATGACCCCCATTCCCCTCCTTCCTCCCGCTCCCTCATTCTCCTACCCCACCCCTTGTATTAGCTCATCTACTGCCTTCATATTAGAATTACTCAATTCTAATTGGATTCTTGCTTCTCCATTCTTTTTTTGTTATTGCTGCAATTTTTGGCTGGGACTGGGCTTGAACCCACCACCTCCAGTGTATTGGGCCGGCGCCCTACTCCTTGAGCCACAGGCGCCACCCACTTCTCATTCTTGTGATGCTTTAGTAAGAAGAATGTGTTACACCTCTGAATGCATGAATATATTTTAAGTGTTTAAGATGTATTTTTGAGATTTTGGATTAAATCTTAGCAAATAAGATATACTTAATATCTTTAAGTATATTAACCAAGCATCATTCTATGCTCCAGAGATGCATACCTGAGACATAGTTTACCATACTCTGTTTATATGTACTTTCTGTTTCATTGTTCTTACCCCAGCTCCTCACAAATTCCCTGTACCACACTTGACATACACACATACCCAGATAGTTCTTTCAGGAGTTCTCCCAGAGTTGTTCACAACTGATTGATGTGTTATTTCTTGACATTTGTGGGGCTAGTCCCCTTTTCTTGCTCAGATCCCCTCCTGCTGGGGAAGGCCCCCAGGCCCACTGGACACCCCGTCCCACTACATCTGTGGAGTGCCAATGACCTGCTGCTGCTGCTGCTGCTGCTGCTCGGGGCTCATCAATGCTTACACCAGTTGTCTCCAGCTCTGCTGAGTGCAGACTTTGGTTGGACACACCTCTGACACTCTGGAGCCCTCTGTGGGGCTCTCCACAAAGGTAGCAGACTTTGTGCAGTGTTCTGTGGAAAATTTGAGAATGCCTATCTCCTCTTTTTTAAGTTTGAGCGATCACAAAGCACTCCTGACTTGCAACCTCGGTGTCTTATGTAAGCGTTCAGCACATCCTATTTTTCGTTTTCCTCCTGTCTCCCTGCAACCCCCGGGGAATTAAGCCATGAAGAATCCCAAGTAACAGGCTCTTTACTACACTTAGCATTCCTTACTCCTCCCATTTCCAGTGCTTTGTTACTGGGACAGCCTAGTCAGCATCTGACCACCCCACCAGCACCTCCTTAGGATGAGCTCCCTCTCAAGACGAGGCTCAGGTTCTCGTTCAGAATGGACTGTCCCACCAGTTTGCAGAGGATTGTGAAGCCGGAAGGTGAGGCAGCTGTCCCACCATACCATGTCTAGATGGCCAGATCACTGAATGTACATAGGCCCTGTAGCACACTGTAAAACTGCTATTTAAAACACATTATTGGTATGGTAATTTTTAAACATTGGTATTTACCTCTTTTTTTTTTTTTTTTTGAGACGGAGCCTCAAGCTATCCCCCTGGGTAGAGTGCTATGGCATCTCAGCTCACAGCAACCTCCAACTCCTGGGCTCAAGCAAGTCTCCTGCCTCTGCCTCCCAAGTAGCTGGGACCACAGGCGCCTGCCACAACACCCAGCCGTATTTTGGTTGCAGCCATCATTGTTGTTTGGCGGGCCCGGGCTGGGGATTCGAACCTACCACCTTAGGTGTTTGTGGCTGGCGCCTTAGCCGATTGAGCCACAGGCGCCGAGCCGGTATTTACCAATTGAAAAGCTAGAATAAAAGGATTTTATTTAGTGTTTTGCTACTTGGTTTCCACTGAGTCATGGACTCTTTATAGTTTTTGTGTTATTGCTGTCTCAATATCTCTGCTTTAAAATACCATGATACTGGGCAGTGCCTGTGACTCAAAGGAGTAGGGCACTGGCCCCATATGCCAGAGGTGGCGGGTTCAAACCCAGCCCTGGCCAAAAACTGCAAAAAAAAAATAAAATAAAATAATAATAATAATAAAATAAAATACCATGATACTTTACCAAAGCTTTCTCAGTGTCTCTATTCTGTTTCTACTCTCCAACACGCTTTGCTTGTCAAGTATGTATCACTGCACACAGAGCCATGACAATCTTCTGAACCTGTTTAAGTGGAGCATTGATAAAGGAAAAGAAGAGGTCAGAAATGGACACCTGAAGGGTGCTAGCCCTATTCCTGATGTGATTCTGGTAAACTTATTCATTCACAGTAGAGGTATTTCACACAAGTGCTTAATGTATGCCAGGCAAAGAGGATCTTGCCTAGTTCCAGAGACGAAGAGTGGCCAGGGAAAACTAAAATACAATTAGGAGGCGTCCAGGCAGAGGGCTGATCATATGCAAAGGCATGAGAGAGAACATGGTGCCCTGGGGGAGTGCCAAGTAAGCAGACATACCTGGAATAGAAAGTGCCTGTGATCTGGAAGGAGGGATTTAGAAAAGCGGGTGGAGGATGTTGCATTCTGGCCCAGTTAGCCACAGAAATTAATGACATTTATTTGATTTTTTTTTAATTCTTCAGATTTTATGCCAAAAAGGAATGATAGTTTCTCCTGTAATAGCCAGTTGGATGCCAAGGAACTGAGGTTGAGAGGCATAGTGTATATGTCTGGACTACTGTTGTATAGTCTGCTGAGATGGACTTTCCTTCCACTGACCTCTGGACTATATTATTTGAATCTTAGTAAAATATTGATCATAGGGACAGTAACAACACTTGTAGTGGTAAAAATAATGAAGTTACCACTAGATTAGGCCTGCTTTGGGGCTTTGATTTTTTTATAATTTTAACCTACTAGGGGGAAATGCCTATTTTATGGTTAAAAAAATGACAGTCTGACCAATACTTAGCTCAGACTACTTGTAGATCCACAAGGAAAACCTATATGTGTTTATTTGGGATTGAAGGAAAAAAATCCTCTTACTGTGAAAATGGAGTTATTCTTCACCTAGACATCTTATTCCTCTGAAGTGCATTAGTAGAGAAAGCAGAGTGAACTAACAGGTTAATGTGGAGTGCAGATTGTGAGGTAGCCAGACCCCCACAGCCAGGAGGTGCATTCAAGGAATGAATCCAAACTGCTTCTCCTCCCTTCCTGAAACAATTGTTTTCTTCCTCCTTGCTTCCTCCACCAGAAGTCAGGTACCTTCTGAATACTTTTCTTTTGTCTAAAAGCACATAGCCTTCTCTCCCTCCAGTTAATCTTTACCACAGGTACTATTACTTCCCCTCACCCTTGTAAGATGAAAATATTCACACTTGCTTTTCCTGCTCTCCCTGCCTGATTTGCAACATTGTTAGTGTAGCAGGGTTCTCAACCTTCCTATTGCCATGACCCTTTAATACAGTTCCTCATGGTGTGGTGACCCCCAACCATAAAATTATTTTCTCTGCTACTTTTATTTTATGGTTGGGGGTCACCACACCATGAGGAACTTTGTATTAAAGGGTTGTAGCATTAGGAAGGTTGAGAACCACTGATATAAATAAAGCTGTTCACAAGGTTCAGTGCTGGCTTCACCCATCAGCTGTGTCAGACCTCCTGGCCCCATCCTTATCTCTTGTGTGATCTTTGTCTCTTGTGAGTCTTATTTTTCTCATTCCCCACCATTCCCACTCTGGTTTGTTTACTCTTCACGCTGGCTTGGGAAAAGTTAAAGGACCCTCTTGTACCCCTTCTCTGAGCATATTGGAAAGAATCATGGAAATATTAGACAGCTACTGGCTTTATTGATCTTTTGAAGATAGCTGATATAGTGTGAGATTTAAGACTTAGTGAATTGCCAATTACTATAGAGAATTGAGCTGATAAGTATTATCACTAATACATTTATATTAATACAAAAATAATAAAGTATATATTTGGTGAAAATTTGAGTTATTTGCCACATACTTAGCCAAGAATTTCTCAAATAGGGTCATAGTAATTTTATATCATAGTATCATCTGATTCATCTCACTTTTTATTTCAAATAGATAGGAAGAGAAGAAATCAACTCATTAAAAACTGGGGTTTTTTTTTTAAGGACTTGAGGAAAATGTACTATTCTCCTCTATAAGTCATTTAATTAACAAATTTTTCTTTAGTCTATAGTCATAGAATATTAATCACACAATACATGATAATCCTCTATTGTATTGTTTAAAAACTAGAACAGTGCAGATGTACAGAGCAAAGAGTTCATGTTTCCCTTTTCCCTTCTCCTCCCTCCTCATTTTTGCTTCCCCAGAGGTAATTGTTGTTAGCAGGGGGATGTGTGCTATTCTCAGATTTTTCCTGTGCACTATATATTCTGTATATACATGCATAGACAACTAGCTTAGTATAAACCAAATCTCAGAAGGTGAATCTTATGCTTTATGTTACCTGATTTCCTCATGATTTGCTTTCTTACAGAACAGCAATTCTTAAGGTTTATAAAAAGGTGTTCTTTGGGGCTTTTTTTCTTTAGGCCAGGCTATTTGACTTCTCTTTATTAGTCATTTGAATAAAAAGTGCCAAAATTTTAAAATCTACTAAACCTAGAGGGAAAATAAATTTGTATTTAGGAACTTGGACCAATCTTGTCAGTGTACAAAGGTGTGCAAATGCAGAAGATAAATTCAATAGGCATAAAAATTTTTAATTGCACTTAAGTAAAAAAAAATCAGTTATGAAAGTATAGGATGGTAAGTTTTGTTTTTGGCAGTAGTTAACACACACACCTAGTACTATTTGTCAGTAAGTACTAGCTGAGGCAGTGTCTAACAGAATGCAATCTTATGATAACTCAGGCACAGCAAATGTACAAGGAAAAACTATAACCCTAGTGATTTCTTTTTTTTTTTTTAGTGATTTCATTTCTATTTGGAGCAATATGGATACTGTTATGTGGGTTTGCATAGCCAGCTAATTACTTAATGCCTTGAAATGAATGGTTGCATGATAAGTATATAACAAGTTTGAATTTGATAATATAGAATGTGTCCTGAAAGACTTGGTAGATTTGTAGAAAGTAAGCAAGAACTTGGTATTTTTATAATAAAAGACGTCCAAAAATCAATCCTTAGATTATAATCTAAACAGGTTTCAAGAAATCAGGTGTTGTCTAATTGTTGCTACTCCAGATGTGGTCTGTGTCAGAACTTGAGAGAAGTGAAATTCTGAGCTGCTATCCTAGACCAAGTGAATAAGGACCTGTGCTTTGGTAAGATCCCCCAGGTGATCTTAAAACTTCGGAACATGGAAAATGCCAATGAAAGCTTTAACAAGTCTATAGAGATGGTGTCTTTAGAATTTCTTTGTATCTTCTTGAAGCATGATGCAAATACTTTGGGTAAAATAATAAGAAAAAAGATGATATAGTATTAATGGCTTATTTGACTATCGCATTGTCCTAGTCAATTCCATTATTCTCACATTTTTGTATTTTTAATAGATTGGAGTTATTGATAAGTAGTGATGAGATAATTTCTAGGAAAATTAAAGAGCAAACTGTTGTAAGATATAGAAAAAATATCACTGAGATCTCATTATGTATCACAAATTTTAAAAAGGGTCCAATGGATTTATGTCAACTGCAAGATAGAGTATGATTCTACTTGTAAAAAATGTAATAGATCTTGGCTTGGCACCTGTAGCTCTCAAGTGGCTAGGGCACCAGCCACATACACCAGTGCTGGTGGGTTCGAATCCAGCCCAGGCCAGCCAAACAACAATGACAACCAAAAAATAGCCAGGTGTTGTGGCAAGCACGTGTAGTCCCAGCTACTTGGGAGGCTGAGGCAAGAGAATCACTTAAGCCCATGAGTTTGAGGTTGCTGTGAGCTGTGACATCACAGCTTCTACCCAGGGCAACAGCTTAAGATTCTGTCTCCAAAAAAAAAGAAAAAAATGTAAAATAGATCTTGGTTCCCACATCTGTAAATTGGGAAAGATAGCCAACTTGCAAGGCTGTTATGAAAACCATAGATAGCATACATCAAATGCTTGGCACATATTACTCACCATTGTAGTTAGCTCATTTATATCTATCCTAAGATGTTATAATGTTCCTCAGATTATTTAGTATCTACCTTAGACAGTTTCAATCCTTTGACAATTATTCCTAAAACATACAATAACAATTGAGAGTTCCGTACATGAAGAAGAGTTGCTTACCTATTGCCTACTCTCACCCTTAGTTCCTTGCTCCCTCCAGAAAACAGTGGCAGAGAGGTAGGGAGGCCGAGTGGGCAGGCAGTTGATGGGTATCAGGGTAAATGTGCAAGAACACACATTGTGTGAAGTCAGCGATGTGACAGCCAAATGATTTCATGTATTTGTATACGTCTGCTTTTATCCATCCTCTAAACCTTCTAGTCACATTCACAAATGTAAACAGATTTGCTTCTTCACCAGCTGGGAACAATCCCTCAGGAGTTGTCAAAAGAGGTTCACCATTTGATGGCCATGCTGAGCCCTGGAAACAACATGGGACTCAGTGTGTGATAAAAGCCTGATCTGAGAAACCACCTCCTTTTTTCTCACTGCTGTCCAACTCAGCCTTGACCTTGACAGGGAAGTTGTCAGAATTGTGTCAGGTTAGTCTGAAATATGATACATTCCTAAGCTGGTCAGAGCCCATTTCCTGACTTGCTGTCATTGTATCCTTCAGATTTAGTTTACTCTGAAATACTCATGATAGAAAGTGTGTATTTGGATACTGTGTTTCCTCAGATTATGAAGTCATTTTCTTCATAATTAGAGTGGCTTTTGCCAATTTTAAAATGCAGTGAGTTGATGGCGGAAAATAGCTATTCTGATTGAATAAGTGTCTTTATAGTGTTCTATACAACTACTGACAGACTAGGACAGACACCAAGCTCCTGGATCACTGGATTTTTATACAGCATGGTGCCCATGATAGACAAGTACTAAAAGTCACACAATTGCCTAAAGCCAATGAAAGGAGGAAAGTGAAGAAGGAATGAGTAAAAGAAGAAGTAAAGGAAGAAAGATGGGGAAAGGGAGGAAAGAAAGAAAAAAGGAAAGTAAAGGAGAATAGAATCTAGAGTCTTAACCTCTAGTTATGGGAGAATGCACAGGCAGAGTTTGGGGTAGGTTCATTTCTGCTCTGCTTCCTGCATTGGCTTCCATAGAATGACCTGCAATTGTAGTAATAATGATTCTGATTCTGATTGCAAAGCAGCCTTTGCCGAAGAAAATCTGGGCTATCGAGGTGTTCGAGATGAGCCCAGTCCTCACGATGATCACAAGCTTCACACCTTCAAGAATGGAGCAGGAAATGGCCTCCCATTGAGATGCCTTGGTTCATGTTGATACAGCTAGAGATGGATGGGAGTCCATCATGATGGCAAAAAACTTAGTGTGTCCTTCATGGCTCTCCTGTTCCCCAAGTATCCACAGAAAATGGCAGCTGAGGCAGGTGTGTGTGGTGAGCCAGTCCACCAGCCCTGAGAGTCAGTCGCATATTCGATGGCCAAGAAGACAATCTCAGATCTCTGTAAGAAGGCAGTCTAGTGGCTCTGCCTCAGACGGATCACCACTACCGCCAAGTGGTTTTTTAACTGGCAGTAGGAAGAGCAGGTCCAGGACATCATTGGTGTCAGGCAACCTGCGTCCTGGTGAAAGGGATGAACATGTGTCAGAGGTGGGGGTTGGTGCTGGGAGTAACAGTGGACGGGAGGAGGTGGGTAGAGGCTTTCCCTAGGGCGCTCTGGATTATGGCTCTCCAATTACTTAGACTCGTTTCTGGTGCTCTTGATGTTTTTCTGTAAATTCTGCTTTCCATATGGAATCACTTCCCTTTGGCATGAAGAATATTTTGGCAAACTAGGCAGTACAGTTCAGCTGGCTGTACATTCTCTCACTTACACTTATATGAATATGTCCTGATTTAACTTCGTTTTTGAAAGATATTCTGATCTTCCCTTGCAGTCCCCAAGCAACCACTGATCTGTTTTCTGTCACTGTAAGTTTTAGTCTTCTAGAATTTCACATAAATGGAAACATACAGTATGTAATTTTTGTGTGGCTTCTTTCATGCAGCATAATTTTGAGATCCATCCATGTTGTCTGTACATCAGTAGTTCACTTCTTTATAACGTGGAGTAGGTGTGGCCTTGTCACCTGTTGGACATTTGGGGTTTCTGTTTTTTAGCAATCACAAATAAAGCTGCTGTTAATATTTGTATTCATGTCTTTGCATGAAAATATGCTTTCTTTTCTCTTGGGTAAATTTCTAGAAATGACATGCTGTATCTTGTGTTAGGCGTATGTAGATGTTTTTACCAAACTGCCAAACTGTTTTGCAAAGTTATTTACTGTTTTGTATTCCTCCCAGCTGGGGTAAGTAATCACAGATACACGAATAAGGCCCTTCTTGCTTCCAGTCTTTCCATTCTTCAGCTTTCTGCTGTTCACAGCCACACGTCAAGTCATGAAACATGGACTTTCTTGTGGGGGCAAAGATTTGTTCTGCAAATAGCCTCTGGGTTATTTAGCAGAGAATTCTATGGCCTAGGGAAGTTAGAGCATGATCTGGAGAGGGGAAGTTGTGACCGTGTGTAAGCATGTTTCCTCAGCTCAAATGATTTTTTTTTCCTTTGTGGAGGGGTGTGACCAACGGATGACAGGGCATGGTGGGGATGGGGGGACTGAGAGCTATAGCCTTACCCTAATCTATTCAAACTCTAATTCTCTTTTTTTCCAAATTAATATGAGGGTATAGATGATTATATTACATTGTTCACTTTTTTTAGGGAGAGATTTCTAACCGTGTTTAAAAACCCCATCCTGCAGGATGATAACTCCTTTGTCTTCTGTCATCATGGCAGCTCTATGTATCTCCCTCTCTTTAATCATCTGCTATTCACCCTTTCCTGTATGTCTTGCTTTCACAATTTGTCCATAAACTTTGAGTCAACCACTCTTCTCTTCATAGGTCTGACAAAGTATTATGTACACACACGCTTCTCAGAAATGCTGTTTGGAATGAGTGAAGTGCTGCATGGAGTTTGTCGGTTCTTCTTAGCTCCTGGGTCGTGGTGTTCGCCTGGAGGCGCTGTCCAGCATGCTTCACGTGCACACAGAACCTAGGGTACAGCTGGGGCTGTGCTCTGTCGTCCCTTGGTAAATGCTCACCCTGTCTTTTTAGACAACTTCCTTACTCTGCAGCAGAACCTCCATAGTTAACCACCTCCCTACATTGGCCACCTCAAGTTGACCTAATTTTTGTAGACCCATGTACACCATGTATGTACCTGTATCAGTACGGTAGTCATAGTTCCTTATGTTGACCACCTCTGTAGGTCAGCCAGTCTGTTACAGTCCCTCGGATGGTCAACTCAGAGTGGTTCTACTGCATATTAAGTATTCAGAAATAAAGAGGTAATGCCTAGAAGGTTTCTGATTTTCCCAGCATTGGCTGCAGTTGTATCATGTGGGTCACTGGAGACTGTGGTCACTTCCTCCGTGAGTCAGGCCTCACTCTGTTTCCATATGCGAATCTTCCTTCCTGCTGTGCTTTTTCTTTCCTTCTCCATTTAGACAAGTGGTCCCCAACCTTTGGCACCAGGGACCAGTTTCGTGGGAGACCTTTTCTCCCATGAACAGGAGGTGGGATCCTGTTTGGGATGATTCAGGCACATTACATCTCCCCCTTAAAATATCAGGCATTAGATTCTCACAAGGAGTACGCACCCTAGATACCCTGCATGTGCAGTTTATAGTCTGGTTCGTGCTGCTGTGAGAATCTAACGCTGCCACTGATCTGACAGGAGGCCGAGCTCAGGTTGTGATGCAAGTGATGTAGAGTGGCTGTAAATACGGGTGAAGCTTTGCTGGGTCACCTCCTGCTGTGTAGCCACTTCCTGACAGGCCATGGACCCATATTAGGTCCATGCCTGTGGGTTGGAGACTGCAGATTTAGAAAATGTCCTAGAGTCTCTCAGACTTCAGCCATTACCTCATCTTTATAAGAGATCTAAATTAAAGTGTGTTTCTCTGTCTTCTTGGAGCGTATCTCTGTAGACCTCTCATAATATTTAAAACTGCACTGTAACTTTTTATTTGTGTATTATTATGTCTAGACTGAAAACTGTAAAATAAGGATCGTGTCTCATTTGGCTTTGTGTTTTAACATCTAATAGAGTGCTAGTATGTACGAATGCTCCAGGAATGGGTTAATGAGTCAATAAATTACTGAGTGAAAGAACAAAATGCTCCTTTTTCTTCATTTCCTTCATTCTCTGCTTTGTTCATGTCTTCCCTTCTTTTACTTTTGTTTCTGTTCTTCTTTGTGTAAATTGCTGAAATATAGAAATAATACGAGCTTTGAGACCTTTATTTAGTGTTTCCTTAGCTCTACAAATCTTGGAAAATAGATTTTAAACCTTAGCAAACAAAAAAAGTTTAAATGTTTGTTCCTGGATGCAGCAGTGGAAGAAAGATTTCATAGGCATTTGTTATGAGGGTGAGTACAATGATGAGGTTAAAATTCTTAGACTGAGAGGCCGCTGGACAGAGCTGCCCTATTCTAATGGCAACACAGATCATATTCTGTCCCACTGAGATCTCAGATAACTGACCTTAAGTCTGGAGGTCTCCTGAGACACTTGATGTGGAAACCAAAGATAATAAAAATACTTAAGAACCTTCAAGCTTGGTTTAGCATAAATACTTTTTATAAAGATATTATGAATTAGTGAAAATAAATTTCCCTGGCTGGCAGTAAAAGGTACTAATAAATGTTCATCTTTAATCTCCATCCTCCTTCCCAAGGAAAGGAAAGTTTGCAAAGACCTAAGTTTCCTTGAAATTTTTCTGAGGATCAAAGTCACAAATAAAGAATAGGTCCAGATGATAGGTGCCAATCACCAAACAGCCGAACCTCTTTTTAGAGTAAATGAATTATGCCAGTAAATGAATGAAAAATGCCAGTAAATGAATTCTCCTCTTTGGCGCTTATACTTTTCTTTGAGGGTGAGATGCATTTAGTGTAGCTGTTGCATCTAAAGTGTGCTCTATATAACCTTGCCAAGTCTGTGCTATTCCAATACATATAGTCAAGGAGACCTCTCTGGCCCACTGTTCTCATCATACCTGCTTTCCCTGAGACATGGGGTAGTGCTCTGTCTTTTTCTTCCTCTGCTCGAGGAGGGACCCTCGATTTCTGTAGTAGGAGTAGAGAACAACTTAGTGGGTGTTTTGAGTGGTATCATAGCAGACCAGTGTGAGTAGGAGTTAAGTTGTAGTCTTCTACTTAATGACTCTTAGCACCAATATTCCAGCTCCAACCTAAATCCAGTTAAAGTGACGATAATTAATTTGGCATACCCTGAATAACTCTATTTACTAGTAAGTAGAGGTTACTGTTTGAAAACAAACAAAACATAAAGGTAATAGGAAAAAATGGCTGTAGTGGTCAATTTACTTACTTAAAAAACAAATCCTCTTTCAAGCTGTAGAATCGGCTTAATGAAACATAGTTTAGCTGAATTTTTATTTAAAATTTACACGTATATTTTGCGGGAACAGGCTTTCCATGTTGCTCAGGAAAAATCGCAACAATGGGAGCTGCTTCTGGAGCAGCTTTGTCTGTGGGCATTTTAGAGGTAAATGGAATTACAGTCAGTAACCCTTCAAGGTTTAAATCCACCAAACCTGTTTTCCAAGACTCCTCTTGCCTAAGGAAACGAAAGAGGAATTGTTTCCTTAAAACTTCACAGGCTTATGCAAGGTGAGACTGCATTTACTGGTCCCCTTTCCTCAAGCGTATGCGTCAAAAGTCCTTGAAGTTGGGACCCTTGGGAGAATCTTCAACCATATGTTGTTGGTAGTGGCTTGTTTTGAGAGTTTAAAATAAAACAAAAAACTCAAACTCTTTTCTTTCCTATTTCAGGAGCATCTAAAGGCCTTTGATGATGAAATCAATGCTTTCTTGGACAATATGTTTGGACCTCGAGGTAAGGGAGCTACTTGAGAACTTAATGAGGAAGGAACCCAGGGAAGAGTGCCATTTAGTTATAGAAAAGGACTGTGGTGTTTCTGGTGTCTCGAGAACAGTGCAGTGCTTAACATTTAAAAACTTCCCTGACCTTTAATATACCTCTAGAACATCCAGAGGCCCCATTTGTCCTCATGGGCAACCTCTCTTGGGGTTAAAGAAGTGCTAGGGAGCAGGAAGCGGGCACAGAATGGAAGGTAGGACCTTCCCCCAGGGCTTCTCTGGCACAAAGCCAGTCTGTAGCTCTCCGAGAGGATGCAGCTTTCCTGTCCTCTCTGAAGCAGGCATTCACCTCTGCCTCCCAGGCACAGTCATAGTGGTATTTCTGCCCTTATATGCCTCAGCAAATCCCTTTTAAAGAAGTCACTTCTCTGCCCAGGCCCTTAGGACCAGCTTAGACAGCTCTCATCATTCCTCTGTCACCGTCACTCACTCTGCTGCAGTGGCTTCCTAACTCCTCTCTCCTCCTCCACTCTTGCCTCCTTCCAGTCATTTTCAGAGTATCTGCTGGAGTAATGTGTGAAAGACCTAAATCATATCCTGTGGTTCTCTAGCTTAAAACTGATCAGTGCCCTCATGGTGAAAACCACACTTCTTGTCCTAGACGCATGCCCTTGTGTTACCTAGCCCTGTGTCCAGCTCAGTGACAACCGTCCTTGCTTGCTTTGATACAGCAGTTTGGGTCATCTTTTAATTCCTCAAATATATAAAATTATATGTGATATGTTGTTTCTTGAGCCTTGAATTCCCTGTTACATCTCCTATCTTGTCACCTACTCTAGTCAGCTCTTTCCCATACTTCATGAATTAGCTTAAACGTTACCTTTTCAGATGGGCTTTCCTCCTTTAAAGGACAGTAGTTCCCTCGTGTCCACAATTTCATTCTCCATGTTTTTAGTTATTCACATTGAAACTGTGATCTGAAAAAAGGCAAGTATAGTATAATATATCTAGAGAGATTACATTCACATACCATTTAGTATAGTATAGCTCTAACTGTTCTATTTTATTACTAGTTTTTATTGCTCTTTTATATGCCTAATTCACAAACTGAAATTTATCATAGTATGTATTTATTGGAAAAATATAGTATACTTGTGTTTTCAGTGCTGTCTAGGGTTTCAGATAGCCTCTGGGGCTCTGGGACATATCCCTTGCAGATAATGGGGGGACTTCAATAAGTCCCTCATAATTCTGTCTCAATCTCTGCTGTTTTCTTTCACATACTTCATTGTTATTAGTACCTCTTTCTCCCATGAGGGCAGAAACCATAACTATTTTACTCATCATTTGACTCTAGGGCTTATTACAGTTTTGGGAGTATCCTGAGCATTGTATACTTTGCAAGTAAATGTATTAATTCTAGATACATGTTTTGTTCTGAGCCTTGCTTGTTCACAAAATTGTAGAAAGTCCATTGTTCTCTGAAAACTATTCTCAGCATTATTGGAGGAAAAAAGGAGGAAGGAAATAAGGAGGTTTTTCTGTTTCTAAAAATCTCTAATCACTGAGTTTTTAGACCATTCTCTAGTTTCTACATAGGGCCCATAAACTATTCTAACCGAATGACTATATGGTTTTACTATAACAATATAATGATTGTATGCAGATTAAAAAAGTACTTTCACATAGGTTAGGGGATTTTATCCTCCCGATGATCCTCTGAGGCAGGCAGAATATCTTTACCTTTGTAACCTCCTGTATTGTGTTTTCTCCCCTGAAGTTCTAGTGGGTGGGAAGGAGAATAGCTCAGTATAGAGAACATGACTTCTTAATAAGGAGTGAAGGATACAAGAAGAACCAGCATTTCTTGGTGACTGTAGCTTTTCTGTTGGACACATCTATTAGAAAGTTAAACAACAATCTCTCCGAGCCAATTTTACACTGAATTTTGCCATCCGTAAGATCAGCATGACTGAGAATTAAGTGGATATGGGATTAATTGAGATAAGGATTTGTTTGTTCAACATTGGCCATTTTTATGGAGGTTCCCTTTGTAACAAGGAGATTATAAAATAGACAATTGACAACTGAATCAGATGACCTTCACAGTGACAGAGTGTCTAGCATCTAAGACATCCTTCTCCCTTCCCATCACCTAGTAAACTTGGAGGTGTCCCCTCATCTTTTCTGATTTTGCCTATACCATCAAGGTTATTCTTCTGGGAAGATGCCTGCCACAGATGCAGCATAACATTTCTCCAGTTTCAAAGATAAGAAAAGTTACTGCAAGTATCATTCTAATCTTTTAGTTGGAACAATTATAATTTCCTTTAACACTTCTAGCGAACACTTTTAAAAGGACCATGACAAAAGAAAATGGAAAACTACAGGTGCCGTATTAGTTTTGCAGTATGTAGTTGACTCAGTACGCCAACTGATACAAAGCTAATGAAAGTTTCCTCTTCATTCAGCACCGAGTGGATATAAGTGAGAGAGTAGCAATGTAAGAGCTAGTTGCTGCCTCCTGGAGCATGCCCTGCAGTTGAGGAGATAAAACTAGTATTAATCTGAAACAGTTGGAAAACAATTGAGTACTAAACATGTTTCTTCACTTCCTAGGGCTGCCAACAAAGTTTCACAACAGGTGGCCTAAAATAACAGAAGTTTATTCTCTCACAGTTCTGGAGGCTAACAGTCTGAAATCAAGGTGCCAGGAGTGCTGCATTCCCTGTTGACTTTCCAGGGAAGAATCTCATCTGTGACTCCCTCCTACCTTCTGGAGGTTTCTGGCAGTCAGTGGTGCTCCTTGGCTTGTACTTGCATCACTCCAGTGTCTGCCTCCACCTTCACATGGCCGCCTCCTCCTCCCATCCTTGTACCTAACTCTTTCCTTCCTAGAAGGATACCAGTCACTGGCTAGGGCCCGCCCCCATCCAGTATGACCTCACATCATATTCACAGATGTCAGGAGTTAGGACTTGAACATTTCTTTTTTGGGGGGAGGGATACAATTCAAACCCCAATATGGTATCAAGAGGTTAGGGTAGCAGTTAAATGCAAGTAATTGAATTTTGTAAGCTCTCTGAGGCTCAGTTTTTCTCAAATGTAAACAAGGGATGATATCACCTATATAATAAGATTGCTTTAAGCATTAAATAAGTTAATTCAGGCTCAGCACACTGTAGCTTAGCAGCTAGGGCTCCAACCACATACACTGAGGCTGGCAGGTTCCAACCCATCCTGGGCCTGCCAAACAACAATGACCAATACAACAACAACAAAAAATAGCTGGGTATTGTGGCAGGATCTATAGTCCCAGCTACTTGGGAGGCTGAGGCAAGAGAATCACTTAGCCCAAGAGTTTGAGGTTGCTGTGATGCCACAGCACCCTACTGAGGGTGACATAGTAAGACTCTGTCTCAAAAATAAATAAATACATAAAAATAAAATACTGGGTAGCACCTGTGGCTCAGTGAGTAGGGCACCAGCCCCATACACTGAGGGTGGCAGTTTGAACCTGGCCCCAGCCAAACTGCAACAAAAAATAGCCAGGCATTGTGGCAGGTACCTACTAGTCCCAGCTACTCCTACTCAGGAAACTGAGGTAAGAGAATAAGCCCAAGAGCTGGAGGTTGCTGTGAGCTGTGATGTCACAACACTCTACGAAGGGTGACAAAGTAAGACTCTGTCTCTAAAAATAAAAATAAATAAAAAGTTAATACACATATAAGACTTCAGGACAGTGCCTCACACAGAATAAGTACTCAGTAAATATTATAGTAACAGTATTATAGGCATAAAAATGTATAAATTACATTTATTTACACAAAGTGATAGTTATTTTATTATGTAGACAAGGAGCTATAACTATGAAAAGGCAGTAGAAAGTGCTTCCCTTCAGAAAGCAGGATCGTTATCTGGGCATTAACAGATGAATAGGGTTTCAATGCAGAGAAGAACATTAGGAAGTACCATTTCCTCGAAAATAAGACCTACCCAAAAAATAAGCCCTAGCAGGATTTCTATGCATTTGTTAAATATAAGCCCTACCCTGATTATAAAACCTAGTGATGGGCATTCCCTGAAAATAAGCCCTAGTGTGTCTTCTTAAGAAAAAATAAATATAAGACAGTGTCTTATTTTCGGGGAAACATATTAGCATATGGCACAGACTTATCATAGGTGATTGTGAGCTAGTTGTGCAGAAGGTAGCATCTGTTCCATAAATGCTGAGAAGGAGCCCTCTTACCTTTTATCACCAAGGGAAGACGTTTACAGAATACATGATGGATGGAGTTTGAGAAGGCCCTTTCCTCATAGAGTGGAACTGTCTGGGAGTGAGTGGTTTAACAGGAGGCTGGGAAAGGCAGGTAGATAGGTAAGAGCAGCAGTTCTCAACGTGTGGGTCGCAACCCAGAGGAACAGTATTAAAGGGCCGTGGCATCAGGAAGGTTGAGAACCACTGGGTTAGATAGAGTATGCCAGGGAGGGGACCTGAAACCAATAAAACCAAAGCATCTCTTGATGGTTTTGGCAAAACCAGCCCCTTACAAGCCTACTTACAGAGATTAAAAACATTTAATTTTTATATTTCTGGGCCAAATATTTTTCTTAACTTAAACAAAAACAAGCAAAATATAGAACAAAAATAATGTATGCCTATAGTTTTTTCCAGGGGTTACTAATTACATTATAAACCTGTTATATGGGTTTTATTTAGCTTTCTCCAGAGTAAGGGGCCCTTGATGTATCCAGGTCCTTGCCTTCCTTCTGTTTATACTTCTGGTCCCATAGCCAGGTCTAGGTCTTTGGTTTTATTTTCTGCTCTCAGTTCTGAATAATCAGCTCCAAGCCTCTGCCTTTGCTAGCTAGTTTCCTGTGCTTGCTGTACTATGATTCTATTGCTGTCTTCACATTAGAGGAATTCTAAACCCATTCATGGTTTACTGTACAGTGATCCTAGGCAAATTCTGGGCAGTGTGGGATTTAGGAATTAGGATACAATATCGACATGCCTTCTTTCCTCTGACTGCTCAGATTGCGTCCACCGGAGGACAGCAGCAAGGCAGAATGGGCTGGGAGGCAGAGGTGACCGATTCACATCTTGATTCTGCTGCTGATCACTGTATGGCCTTTTGGGAGTTACTAAAGCTTTCTAAGCTGTTTTTGTTATTGCTCATAAAATGGTCTGATAGTACTTACTTCATATTAATTGAATTAGAATAAATAAATCCAATCACTGTTCTAAAGTAAACTTTCAAGAACTGTTACTTCCCAGCTTTATTTCTTTTTCCTGACGTTCAGTGTTCAACTTAAGCCTTGTTTATACCATGAAACCTTCCCTAAACTATTCAGCCCCCACAGGCTTCTTCTCCCCTTAAATTCTAATCCCAATCTGTATTTGGTACTTTACTGTAATACTGAATGCTGTATCCTATTGTTCCCTGTTGGGTTTGGTATCATACAAGTACAATACAACAATATTTGTGACAGAATTGATAATTGAACACAAGTATTACCTTCAGGATTCTCACTGTGTGTGTTTCTTTTCAGATTCTCGAGTCAGAGGGTGGTTCATGTTGGACTCTTACCTTCCTACCTTTTTTCTTACTGTCATATATCTGCTTTCAATATGGCTGGGTAACAAATACATGAAGAACAGACCTGCTCTTTCTCTCAGGGGTATGCTCACCTTGTATAATCTCGGAATCACACTTCTCTCTGCATATATGCTGGCAGAGGTAAGTGTTTATGTGGCTAAAGCTGGAGTCCAATAGTTGAGCAGTTTTTAGAAGCAGTCACATCTGGCTTACCAGAACTATCCAAGGTTGCTATCAGACCTCAAGAACTTGTTCCAAAGTCTGATATCATTCCTTCTGAAAGTCTTGGAAGTCCTTGTTTCTATCTTAAATTTTTCTAATCCCAATTTAGGCCTGTTTCTTTAGTCCTTAGTCTAATTATAATATAGAATCAAAATTTAAATTTGAATGAGGCTTAAAGTTCATGTTATTTTTTTCCATTTACAGATTTTGACACAAAGGCTTAGAAAAGTTACATAATTTGCCTGAGAATAGACTATGGTTGAATAACAGGGTATTTTAAAAATTAACTTAAACATCAAATGCAGTTAATTTGACTGAAATGCAAATATGTATGTATATTTCCTTAAAGAATACGGTGCACATCTGTGGAACACTCTGATGGGGCTTAGCTATTTCTGAGGAGCTGATGTTCCAGCTGAGCTCTCGTGGCTCTCATTACATCACGCACTTGGATTCCTTTGTAAAGCACAATCCAAGTTATTTTATAAAAGAAAGAAAAAGTGATGATTGCCCTGCTTGTACCACCTGCTTATTTTGCTATAATACAAGGGAAAATCTAAAAAAATTTTTTTAAATGTTAAGTAAACTTTCTGTAGCGGCAAAAGAAATAAAAATATAACAAAATCTTTTTTAGAGAAAAGTTATGATAAAAACATTCATATATACAAAAAAATCACTCTCATAAATGACTGGTAATGGCAAGAATATAGCTGTCTTCCTGGTGTACTTGAATTCCAAAAGAAATCTTTGCCTTGAAATATAGGTTCTCTCACCCAGACTTTATATTGTACATTATTCCAATATATACCATTCTAATAATATTTAGTAACATTAACTTGAATGACTAGAATGAAGCTGCAGGAATGGAATTTTAGGCGCCAGAATGTAGATGGAATTTGGGGTCAGGAAAGCCTCACTGACAACTCTGAACTTGTATCACATAGGTGCACACCAATTTACCTTACTCTGAAGACTTTTTTTTTTTTTTTTTTTTTTTTTGAGATGGAGCCTCAAGCTATCCCCCTGGGTAGAGTGCCATGGCATCACAGCTCATAGCAACCTCCAACTCCTGGGCTCAAGCAAGTCTCCTGCCTCCGCCTCCCAAGTAGCTGGG
>CAUYQV010104471.1:0-15433 GCA_963574575.1 Galagoides demidoff | reverse complement strand
GATGGCTGCAACCAAAAAATGGCCGGGCGTTGTGGCGGGTGCCTGTGGTCCCAGCTACTTGGGAGGTGGAGGCAGGAGACTCGCTTGAGCCCAGGAGTTGGAGGTTGCTATGAGCTGTGATGCCATGGCACTCCACCCAGGAGGATAGCTTGAGGCTCCATCTCAAAATAAATAAATAAATAAACAAACAAACAAACAAACAAACTTTAAAAAATATATATTAAGGCTTCATGGCTACCACTTTCTTTCTTCTGACAAGTAATCAATTACTTTAACCAAATTTATGTCAACCGAGAAAAAGAGTTCAAAGGACCCTCACTGACAGCTTCTAGCTGTTTGAAGACATCCAAAAAGCATTCTTTTTCCATAAGCAGCCTAAGCAGAACCAAAGGCAGTTCTACCATCCTACTTACCAAACCTATCAAAATAAGTGTGACATAATGCTGATAATTTATCATCAGGGAAAACGATAATCCTAATGTTTAATATTCCATTTCACCCTGTCTAGTGAGATAACATCTTGTAATATCCTGGAAAATGATGGCTTAATTACAAAATTTCCAAATCTGAACAATGTAGTCTTACTTATATGGTCTTGATATTCAATAAGTACAAAAGCACACTAAGAATCCTAGATCATTACTAAATAAAGGTACAGCAAAAATGGATTTTTCTTTTTTACTTCTGCCAAAGATGCAGATTTACTCAGCAGTAATTAAAGCCTCTTCAGTTTACTATTATATGATCACTTGTTTACATGGACAAAACCACATGTTCTGAGTCACAGAAAATATTAAAAATGGACAGATTGCCAAAAATGATTGTTCAGATGCTCCTCAGCTGTTCTGGTTTTTTTCTTTCTTCGTGATTGGTCATTAAAAACAGATAGCAGGCATCTTAATCACTATATACACATTCTAGTAAATACTTTGATCAAAACCTACCACCAAATTCAATACCCAGAAGACAAATGCAGGAGAGAAAAGCAAATATATAATTAGATGTATTACAGGGAAGGGAAAAAAAACTCTGGAAATAAGTTGACAGATTAGATAAGTACTTCCTCTATAAATGGGAATGGATGTTAGATGCTAAATATGCCATCTTTACTTCCTCCAGCAAAGCAAAACTAGACAGAGAAATTGATTGATATTCATTTCAAAAATAGACTTTCCACCGAATATCTGCAGTATTTTACCATCTCAACCACTGGTGCAAAGTCATTTGCTACAAAACTACAGTGATAATTCTTCACACATAGAGGTCTCTTCATAGATACATCTGATTTGATGAACAGTTTTCCAAGGGAAATGTATGAATGGTTTCCCTAGAAGCCCCTAATTCTGTCGCCCTTCAAGAGGACCCAGAAGACAAAGACCGTATTCAAGTCAGGAGATGAGAAGCCCAGAATTCCTTTTCATTTAACACAGATTTCCACATATCTAGAAGTAGCATAGAATCTACGCTGGGCACTGGTTACCTACCTAGATGAAAAACTCTTCCTACCATCCCTGAAGGAGGTTAGAATACTATAGCAAAACAGAGTGAAGAAAATAAGAAAATAAATACAAATCAGGGTAAGGGGACAACTAAAGGTCATGAAGAGGTTGCTCTGAGTTTTCGGAAGAGGAGAATAGTATGTGTACTGACAATTCATGAACTCATCCTAGGAAAAGTGCTACGTACCTCACTGCTGAATGTCACTGTGGTCACCTTTGGGGTACTCCCTTTGCTATGCACTGATGCCAGTGCCCATCCCACCCTTTAGGGCAATTTTGGAACTCCTCCTCTGAAATGACCATCAGAGCTGTTGCTGCACAAAGGCCTGACAAGTAAGTTTGCAAACTTGCCTCCAGCAGCTTACACTGGCATGGCAGCACTGTACAAACAGCTCAGTAAGGTTTCATAGCCTTGGGGTCTCACAGCTGAGTTCATGTCCATGTGCGGAGGTGTCTTGCAAGCAGCGTTCGCTGTTGTTGTTTCGTGTGTTTGTGTGCTGTACGATGACAGGTCCGATGGCCGTTCTAGAAAGAGAGTTCCCACACTGCTTTGAAGGGCAGACCAGGCACTGGCATCAGTGCACAGCTTCCTAAGGAGAGTGCTTTGCAGGCAACGATAGTGATATTCAGCACCAAGGTATGCAGCACCTTCCTAGGAGGAGCTCACAAACTTAATCATTCGACCTTGTATGTCTACGCGAAAGCTCTTTGCTCCCAAGCCTCCGCATCATACCCTCCCAATCTCCCAGGAGTAAAAGCTATGCTCAAGGTGGGTGGAATCCTTGACTCTCAGAGTGTTGAGCAACAGCTTCACGGTTTGGAAGGAAAAATAATCAGATCCGAAAGCCCTGAAACGGCAGTGAAAACAAACGATGCTTGTGTGTAGAAAGAACGAAGCGCACCAAGACCGCAGAGGTGCACCCTGCAGGAACATCCAGCAGCGCTCCGCAGGTCTGTGAGGGCTTTGGGAACACAGGGCAGGTTGGGAACCCAATGTCAATAGCAAAGAAGACAAACAAGGGCCGGTAACTCACTGCTCAAACCCCTCATTAGCTCATAATTTCCTATCCTTAATTAATATTATTCCAGAGAAGACCTATCTAATCAAGACTAGCTTCATTCAAAAATCTAATAAAAAAGACGGCTGCTGGAAGACCGTTGTCTAGGAAAGAATTGTATTTCCCAGGAGAGAAGACATACTAACAACAGCAGAGAGAGAAAAAAGAAAAAAAATAACCCTAAAGTAATCTTTTTAGAGCAGTTCTTCCTGACTTTCTTAAGGAAGACTAGAGTCTAGGTGGTCGTGCCCCAACTATTTAAACAGTAAATAAGAAAACATATAAAATAATCGAGGTTGCATTCACTGGTGTGTAACTTAGTTGTGCAACAATTCACCATCCTTCTGACTCACAGATACTCATTTCTCAAGAATGTTAAAAGAATGTCGTTTTAAAAATATTCCAGAGCTCTCGAGGCTACAGTAAGCTCCTGTGTCCAGTTCTGCATATTGTTCTGTATTTTGTGCATCAAGATGAAGAAACTCAAATGGAACAGGGCCTTTCTTTGCTGAAGTTTCCAGCATGCAGAGATGTACAGACTGCAACAGAGGCTCACACGTCCCTCACCATCAGAGCTGTGTGCACACCGTGACAAACAGCAGTGCTGGGAAAGTTTAATGGGCCCTCAACACTTCTCCTAGGGGCAAAAAAATCATAAACGATTGTTAATGACTTAGTATGACAGCCTAATTTGCTGGCTTTATTGTTTTAAAATAAGTCGTTCAAAAGTAAGAGCTAGATTCTGCCTTTTCCATAAGGAAAACAGAGTGCAGACTGAGGTCTTGGCTCCGCCGGGAGTTAAAGGGAAGCACAGACGTATGCCCTCTCCAGCATGGCATCTGCAAGCCAGACGGATGGTTCACGTGGTCGCTCAACTCCAAGGGCAAGTCCTTCCTTCAGCTACCCCAGCCCAGGCACAAGGCTGGGAACCTTGGAAGTGGCTCCTTTAGCCCAGCTGTTGCAATCCCAGCCATACCCAGCCCCACTGCTGCATCCCAGCCATGGCAGAGGAGGCCCCAGATACTGAAGAACAGAGAAGAGCCCTCCCCACTGTGCCCTTCCCGAATTCCCAACTCACAGAATCTGAGAATGTAACAAAATGACCAATGTTTTTATGCTACTAAGATTTGTGGGGGTTGAGGGGTGGGCTGGTTTGTTATGAAACAACCCTTCTCTGCTTTTTCTATCCCAGGGCACAGACCTCAGCAGTCTATCAGCAGATCCAAGCAAAAAGTAAAACAGAGCAAAGTAAAAGGCCAGGCCCAGGGCTAAGTACTTTAGGAGGCTGAGGCAGGAGGATCATTAGAGCCCAAGAGTTCGAGACCAACCTGAGTAAAAGTGAGACCCCTTTTCTACAAAACATAGAAAAATAAACTAGGTATAGTGGCAGGCGCATATAGTTCAGGAGGTGGGAGGACGGCTTAAGTACAGCAGTTTAAGGCTATAGTGAGCTATGATGTTGCCACTGTACTCTTGCCGAGGTGATAGTGAGACCTTGCCTCAAAATAAAATAAAAACACGGAAGGTTATTCTTTAAAGGAATTGAACTGAGGAGAACTTAAGCAGAGGACGTGGATATACAGCAGTGTTTTTCAACCATTGTTATTCTCACGAGACACTTGAAGCTATAAACTTTTGCAGCACACTTAAATTATGTTGATCAGAAAAAGAACAAATAAAAGAATATACTTACTGTGCTTTCAACTTTTTCTCAAAAATAGTTTAATTAATGAGCCTTAAACATGTTCGTGGTGCACGCAAGATCCTTTCATGGCACACCAGTGTGCTGCACTGCACACCCCCATTTTGGTTGGGGGGGGTGCCATGGGCATAGCATGTGGTGTGCAGTCGAGAGCTCTCCACCTGATCTCCCTAAAGCAAAGATTATCTGCACCACGTACACAGAGAACACAATCAGCCCTCCTGACTCCTCCATTGTGAACAGGAATAGATGAACAAACCTCCATGCTGGGGTAAATCCTGCTCCCTTCTCAACCCCTTGCATCAGGCCAAGATCCCAACAGGAATCCTGTGACACCCTCAGATTAGGATGATTTGGGGTCTATTTACCAAAATGTGAGAAAAGGAGACTGTGAAATAACTAGCAACACAGGGACTGTCCCTCCTCCCCAAGCCCAAGGGCCAAGAGGGTAAGTATTAATATTTACCCAACTCAAAAAGGCCAGGAATCCACAAAAATGCTACCTTGAAAAGAAAAACGAAAACTACTCAGCCAGACTAAGGCCACCTCACAGCAGAATGAGTAACCTGGCTTTATCCTCCCTGCTCTTACTCATGTCCTGCTGGGCTGCTCATGGCCAGAAGACACCAGGCATGGGACCTGCTGGTGCAACCCCTGGCAGCGGAGCAGGGTGAGGAAAGGCAGAGGTGGGTGCAGAAGGACTGTAGAAGGGGTTTGACAGGTCTCTCAATGAGAAAAACAAAAGGCAATAAGGAACTCCAGGAAGGAAAAAAATCCAAAAGAAGTCACAGTGCAAATATGAAATGAAGCCTATTAAAATGTGGTAATGCACTGAGCTCATTGGGAAGAAAATAAATTTAACTTATTTCTGGGAGACAAAGACGCTGTGGCATTGGAACCCCAGAGAAAGAAATCTAATCAGAGTGCAGCCCTGTGTGCTGCAATGAAAACTCTTTTCAGCTTGTGTCTTTCAAAAATCAACCTATGCATAAAGCACAGACAACTATTTAAATCTTAGAATGCACAGTATCAATTATAACTTCAAGTACAAGTAGGAGGAGGGGAGGGGGAGGAAGGGCAGAAAGAAATAGAAAAACTAGTGGGCTGTGTGGCAGGCACCTGGAGGCCCAGCTACTCTGGAAACTGAGGCAAGACTTGAGCCCAAGAGTTGCAGGTTGCTGTGAGCTATGATGCCAGAGCACTCTAGCTCATGAAAGAGTAAGACTCTGTCTCCAGGAAAAATAAATACTGATTTCCCTCTATGTTTTAGATTTCACTTTTACATAAACTACAAAAACTGTTGGATTTCATTACAAAACAGTAAGTTTCCTGATACAAATTTGAAGCTATTGCTGCTTCATTCCGTGAATTCCCACTATTGCCATCTTGCCTAGATACATACACCAAGAAAGACAAACCATTTTGGGGGCCTCATTCAGATCACATTTAATGTCGTTCTCATTGTTATTAGATTTAATTAAATTTCTAGAGGATGTGGTTGCTGTAAGAGGGGTCTGTTCCTGTGTTAAGAAGTCTCTTTGGGGCAGCACCTGTGGCTCAAGGAGTAGGGTGCCGGCCCCATATACCAGATATGGGGGTTTCAAACCCGGCCCTGGCCAAAAACTGCAACAACAAAAAAAGAACTCTTGGTACTCGTCTTAAGCACTTTCTAGTCACAGAAGAGGCCTCTGGGAAGACACTCCAGTTTGCAGCATCCAGGGAGAAGTATAACCCACAGAGTGGATGTCAAACTCGGGATACTACGATCAAATCCAGCAACTTCTAGAGAAGACTTCAAGAAGGTAAATGACCAAACCATCCTGTCTGCACCTACAACCCCTCATACCAGAGGCAAACCTCAGTCATCTCAAAGACTGTTTATAAAACAGCAAAGAAAGTAGGCTCAAGTTCATAAATATTCCTCTGAAAGTTTTGCTTTTGCAATACTGGCTAAAAAGTTTTAACTCAGGTAACTGCCAAATCACGAGCCCTTTGTTGTAGAATCGTGATTGCCAACTAATTTTTATCATGTGTCTCGAGCTTTTAAATTGCATGTTTTTGCTGGAAAGAGGAAACACTCTCTGACTTTGTTTTACTGAACCAAAGCAAAACAAAGACACAATGCTTTCTTTTAGGCACTCTGCAATGTCTTCTGAATTTTCTTTGCTACATTGACAAAAGTTAAGTTAGCATCACAAGTCTATTTTAACTGTTTTCTCATATGTATATATATCACTGAAACAAATGGGTCACATAAATTATTTCACGCACACAGAATAGCCAAGTAAACTGAACTGCTCATGCCTCAACCCCACTCCTGAATTTTATAGTCTATGTAGTTACTTTACATAAAAGATATTCTAAGTCTAAGAACTGTGACTATTCTCTTCAAAGTGCTAGTTAAATTTAAAGCATAAAATCTGGTCCAGTGGCTCATGCCATTTGGGGGTTAGGGAGTGGGAGGTTGGGGGCTGAGGCAGGGGGACCAGCCTGAGCAAGAGCAAAACCTTCTCTCTACTAGAAATAGAAAAACTAGCAGGGTGTTGTGGCAGGCACCTATAATCCCAGCTACTCAGGAGGCTGAGGCAGGGGGATGGATCACTTGAGCCCAGGAGTTTGAGGTTGCTGTGAGCTATGGTGCCAGGACACTCTACCCAGGGTGACAAAGTGAGACTCTCTCAAAAAAAAAAAAAAAAATCAAAGTATAAAATCAAGAATAAACATTTATGGTTCAAAAATAAGTAATAGAGGCAATAAAAACATACTGACTTAACTAATAACTCCAGGGAGGAGGAGAAAAGGAGGGGGAAGAGCAGAGGAGGTAATGGAGTAAGCAAGACCGTCACCCTGCCCTGCACCTGTCAGCAGCCACTTTCAAGAAACAGTGGTTTATACATTAATTAAAACCCCTAGGAGGGGCTCGGCGCCTGTGGCTCAATCGGCTAAGGCGCCAGCCACATACACCTAAGGTGGCGGGTTCGAATCCCCAGCCCAGGCCCACCCAACAACAATGATGGCTGCAACCAAAAAATGGCCGGGCGTTGTGGTGGGCACCTGTGGCCCCAGCTACTTGGGAGGCGGAGGCAGGAGACTTACTTGAGCCCAGGAGTTGGAGATTGCTATGAGCTGTGATGCCATGGCACTCTACCCAGGGGGAGAGCTTGAGGCTCCGTCTCAAAAAAAAAACAAAAACAAAAAACCTCTAGGAGGTTTGAATGACAGAGACAGCTAGATGCTTTTGCCTCTAAGAAGTAGAATTAGAGGCTCGGCACCTGTGGCTCAAGCATCTAAGGCGTCAGCCACATACACCGGAGCTGGCAGGCTCCAGCCCGGGCCCACCAAACGATGACAGCTCCAGCCAAAAAACAGCCGGGCACTGTGGCGAGCATCTGTAGTCCCAGGTACTTGGGAGGCTAAGGCAAGAGAATTGCTTAAGCCCAGAAATTGGAGGTTGCTGTGAGCTATGACGCCACATCACTCTACCTAGGCGACAGCTTAAGGCTCTGTCTCAAAAAAAAAAAAAAAAAAAGAAGAAGAAGAAGTAGAATTAGAAATGAGAAAGAGAGGGGCGATAGACATATCTTTTCATTTTAAACCCTTATGTTACTATAGTACTACCCAGATGATTTTTATCACAGGTATGTACTTAGATAAATATTGTTACCTGGTACAAAAGTTGGTTCTAAAATTTAAATACTCCGTGTATGTGCGTATGTGTACACATGTATGTATGATTACACTTATATGACATTCTAACTACAGGAACAAAAAGCAGATCAAATTAGAGCTGGGAGTAAGGGACTAACTACAAAGGGGCCCATGTAACCTTTCAGGGGTGATGAAAATATTCTGTACCTGGATTGTGGTGGCCAGAGCAATTGCATATATGTGCCCAAATTCATGGAAAAGGATTCTTAAAATGGATTCATTTCATTGCATATAAACTATACCCCAATTATACTTGTTGAAAGCTGCACTAGTTATTTGGGAAGCTAAAAGGAAATCCACTACGATTCCCTCAAGAGAACACATGCTCACCTGTGGTCGCAGATCACAGCCTTTGTGGGGCACAGCCCATTTTGCTTCAAGCTATCAGGTCGATGAAGACAAGCTCAGAGAGTGGCTCTTCACAGCAGCGGCTGTCACACAGAAAAGGCCACATCTTACCATTCATCTGTGAGATTTATGGATTAGAAAATGAAAACACCAGATGAAATTTTAGGAAGGTTTAATTTGCCCTCCAGTCCAAACACTCTTCTCTTAGAGGTTTTGTTAGGACTAGGACAACAAAGAGGTGGAGGAGTGGGAGGACGCCCTCGGCCCACGCTGCCGTCTGTCTCCTCAGCTCCACATGGCATGCTGGCTGCCATCAGGCGCACCGCCCCTAGCACTTTATCCCCGTGAACTCCCATGTTAAGCCCCGAGGGACAGTGGTTAACCCTCCCAAAGCTAGCAGGAAAGCAGAATTAATTCCTTCCTTCCTTCCTTCCTCCCTCCCTTCCTTCTTTTCTTTCTCTCTCTCTTTCTTACTTTCCCTCCCTCCTTCCCTTTCTTTCTTTCTTTCTTTTTTTTTTTTTAGATAGTCTCACTATGTCACACTCAGTAGAGAGCTGTGCCATCACAGCTCATAGCAACCTCAAATTCTTGGGCTTAAGCGATTCTCTTGCCTCAGCCTCCCAAGTAGCTAGGACTACAGGCACCTGCCACAACACCCAGCTATTTTTTTGTTGCAGTTGTCATTGTTGTTTAGCTGGTCCAGGCTGGGTTTGAACTCACCAGCCTCTGTCCACGTGGCAGGTGCCGTAACCACTATGTTATGGGCACCGAGCCAAAAGCAGAATTTCTTTACCACCAGGAAAAACTCAAAGCATTTATTTAGGAACATGAATTTATGGAAGGTTCTTTCCACATGCCCCCTACCGTCTCTACCTTTCCTTACCACACCCCTGGAGGCTGAGGTCCCTGGGGAACCTTCTAGCTTTCTATGGGGTTTGACCCCGGGGCCACCACCAGGAGAGAAGAGGAGAAAGGGTCAAGGTGAGGTAGCCATCCCTCCAGCTCAGCTCCCTGCCAGGATGGTCGAATCCCTCTGGGGCTTTTCTCAAATACTTCCCTGGAACCTCTACCTTCTGTAAACTCTCCCTGCTCTCCTGCCTTCAGGCCTAGAGGGGGCAATGGCCCCTGCTCTGGGCACTGCGCTTTGCCCTGGTGGTTCCCAAGGTCCTGCCATCACCTTCATCTAATAAATAAGTCCCTTTACTGCTGGAGCTTCAACTACCCAGCTTGAGAATTTCAGCTCTTACTTGCCAAGACCCTGGCCACTGCAGAGGACTTGAGAGACAAAAGAGCCCAACATGATGCATTTAAACTCTGTCACTATATAAACTGGGAAACTGAACAACCAGTAGTAGCCACTGGACTTAATCCACTTTGTATATACTTCCCTTAAAATTAAAGTTGATGACTTTCTGCTAACAAAAAACGTTAGTCACAAATTTTCCATTGAATGATTTAAAAGATTTCAATTTAGGCCAGGCACGGAGGCTCACATCTATAATCCTAGTACTCTGGGAGCCCGAGGCAAGAGACTCTTGAGCTCAAGAGTTCAAGACCAGCCTGAATAAGATCAAGACACTGTCTCTACTAAAAATAGAAAACACTAGCCATGCGTTGTGGCAGGTGCCTGTAGTCCCAGCTACTTGGGAGGCTGAGGTGGGAGAATGGCTTGAGCCCAAGAGTTTGAGGTTGCTGTGAGCTAGGCTGATGCCCTGGCATTCTAGCCCAGGTGACAGTGGAGATTCTGTGCCCCCACCCCCAAAAATTTAAATTTAACTCAACATATTCCAAAAACACAGCTTGACTGAGCAAAATAATACTCATGAAACTCTGCATCATGGAAATGGGGTCCATCCATTCCTCCAGACATTGTAATTTCATCCCTGGAGACAGCCAGAGAGCTGCAGACTTAGGACTTCATCATTCGGGGCCCCTTAGAAAGGTCTTCACTAAATTATGCATCATTATTATGTCATCAGCCTCAAAGGACCTTTTGAGAAACAGTCCCACAAAACACTGAAGCATACCCAGGTTGGGAATGTTGCTCAGAGCACAGCTCTCTGCACACGCAGTACCATTCCTTTATAGGGTGCGTCTTTCAAGTCTCAGCACAGGAAAAACAGTTAGCCCTTAATCTCCCAGACGTTATGCATCCTATCACTGACTCAGGGAGCCTAGCAGCTCCGGCCAAATTTGCAGCTCACCTCTAATAAGTGAACAGCAGCTTCCAGAAAATACTTCGTGTGTTGATCATACTCCTGGCTTCTTTTCTTTCCACTCCATCTCCTCATGTGTTTTGTTTTAGTTTTTTAATTTTCGTGACTGTATCTTTGTGGGTTGTGTCAAATCCTTTGGAAATGAGGCAGGGATGAAGATAATTGAGAACAAGCTCCCCAAAAAGGCTGAAAACAGTGACACGCACCTTTCCTCGTGAAGTTTAATCCGTATTTTAAGCTCTACTAAAACCATCCTCAGACCCAAGTTAGAATAGTAACCTTTGTGAACCCATCCTAAAGCTTTTCTTAGAAGTGACTGCTTCCTGTTTGCCAGAGAGTTTCTTTCCTCTTTTTCCGCATCTCCCTCCTATTGTCTGCTACAAATGAGAACACTAATTTTTGTTACTTTATTAACCAAAAATAAAGTGAAACAGATACTAGACTCTATTGGGTAAACGTTTTTAAATTTAAAAAAAAAAAAAAAACAATTCTCTGCAGACACATGGATGTGAAGGCTTCTGATGCCCCTGGGGACTGGGGGGCTGCAGACCAAACACCAAGGGAAATTTCAAATCTTTAGAGGCAGAGTCCTACCAGGGAAGGACAGTAATGGCTTTGCAGAGAGTCTTGGTCTCTTGGTCTCTGTCCTGTGCGTGTGTATACACACATGTGTAAAGAGTGACATTCTCTACATTAAAAGGAATTTTGGCTGAGGCCCTGGGCTTCTCTGGTCCAGGAAGGGTTTGGGGAGAGAGCCTGATGGGGCCAGGAGAGGCTGGGACCGGATCCGCAGGCACTGACAGGGGAGACCATATACCTTCAATGTGACCTTCCTGATGCAAACTTCTTCCCAGCACATCTCCCCCAAGGAGTCATTCCCTGTTCACGGCCTACACGCTAAATTCAACCATTGGGGCAACACTTATTTGCCTAAGGGCCTTCTGACTCCAGAATTCACACTGTTGTTGTCAGTCGGGTTAAAAGCCACCTTCCCTGGCAAAGGACTTTTGTAAAATGCAGGTGTTCAAAACATTATCTGTAAAATCTGAACACATTTACATCCCTTAAAGAGAAATACAGTTTAAAAATGAGAGCAACTTCTTTGCCTATATTTTCTTGGAAACATTCAGTAGTTCAGAAGGTTTTCAAAACTGTATGTCCGTCTACATCTTATGTCATCAGCCTCAAAGGGACTGATATCAAAGCAAAGAGGCGTACCTAAAATGGTTCTAGAAATAAAATGAAGCAAAACAAAATAAAAACAGGTGGGTAAGAAGGAGTTTGAGGTAAAATCTGGGAAAAGGTGGGAAAAGTCAGTTCTATTGAGTGAGGCTGGGTGTTGCGGCTCATGCCCGTAATCTGAGCACTCTCAGAGGAGGAGGTTGGGGGTGGGGGGCACCTGAGTTCAGGGGTTCAGACCAGCCTGGGCAAGAGACTAGTAGACCCCATCTTTACTAAAAGTAGAAAAACCAGCCAGGTGTAGTGGCGCACACCTGTAGTCTCAGCTACTTGGGAGGCTGAGGCAAGGGGATCGCTCAAGCCCAAGAGTTTGAGATGCTATGAGCTGTGATGATGCCACAGCACTCTACCTAGGGTGACAGGGTAAGATCCTGTCTTAAAAAAAAAAAAAACCAAATGTTGCATTGAGTGACAGAAGGTAGATAAGCTCTTCCTGAAGCTTGTTAGAAATGTGGAATCCCAGGATGTGCCCAACCCGGCATTTTAAAAGGTCCCAGGTGATTCACAGACCTGTGTAAGGTTGGCAAGGCCTTGCTCTAAGGTAACTGAACTTCAGATATTCTGTCTGTGAAAATATAAAATTAAGAGATCCTGATAAAAACAAGGTGTCCCTGACATCACAAAGTAAAAATAAGGTTCTATCATTTCTTGAAGTCAATAACTTTCCTGCTACCACCTAATTTATAAGCTCCAGTGACCCACAAATTAACAAACTCCTGTGACCCCAAAACTGACAAACTCCCATGACTCACAATCACTGATCTGAGCTCACGCAGCTCACCTTTTGTGAATCTTCATGTACTAAAGGAGTGTCTGTAATTTACAATGAAAATTTGAACTCACTGTACTTACCTCTGTTCTTTCCCAGATTCATAGGAAGGAATTATCACTAAATAGAGTTTAGAAACCATCAGAATAAAGAAGATACGGGCCAGCCAGACAGTGATTCAACTCATGGGCAAGAAAAATCCAGCCAAGAAATGGAAAGGGTCGCCAATCAAACAGGACCCCAGTGGGCACTGGCAGTGTGGGCAGAGAAGCTGTGGGCAGACAGTGCTGCTCAGTAAAGCAGGGCCACTGCCACAGGGAGCTGCAAATGCAAACCAGGTGGAGAAGAGAAAAGGCCCTTGGCACACAAGACGCCCCAACCTCAGAACTTTTGGCCCAGCAATGAGGGTCTTGACTATTACCCTGAAGCTCTCTGCCAACTCCTTTTACTGGCAACAGGACTACAAGAGTGGTCAGAAAAGATTCTCAGAGCTCCAACAAGTGGCTCTGGCTTGGCCATGAAACTCTGGGCCTGAGGGCAGCTCACCTCCTTCCTACACAACCTGGAACTCCAGCTGCCACTAGAGAACTCATTGTACCTTTGTGCACTTTAGACAACGGTACACCAGCTGGGCGGGAAAAGAAAGAAAACAAAACCCTCTACCAGTCAAATTAGTAAAAGGCCTATCCTCTGGGTGATGGAACAGGGAGCTAAGCAAACACAAGGCACCCGTGAGCTAAGAAAATAGCGCTACCTTCTCCAAGGGACACAGCTCCCACCGCCCCCCAGCATAAACACAGATGCAATCTTTATATGCAAAACCACCTTAGTAGCCTCTAAGGGAGGCGGGGTGTATAAGCACAGGAATCCCAGAATCCAATAAACAATCAGACAAAAAACAGTATTCTAGAGGCAAGGAAACAGCTCCCAGATGGCTCACCTATCCCTCTCATCTCATTATAACTCTTACCATAATTGTATTTTACCACAAAATGATTATATTGAGTTTTACAAATTGACTGATAGCGTGATTAACTACAGCATAACTGCACTGTATTATACCAGCCCTAACAGTATACACTGCAAATCCAAGACCGTCATAAAGCCCAGGCTCCAGAATGGAGCTGTTTGTTTCAGCACGTGAGGAGCAGGCCGGCCCCTCACAGCCCACAGTCCACCTCCATCTTCCAGATCTCATTTGCTAACACGATGTGGCACTTTATGAAAACACTTTTTCACCACTCTACAGTAATAGCACCAAAGTCTGCAACAAGGTTATTAGTTGTTCCAATGATAAAGGTTGCTCTGATACAGAATTTCACACAGAGGAGTTTTTAAGCATTCTCCCTTATGCTAGAATGTCTAAACTAAAAATGGTTGCACAGAAATGGGCAACATCATGAATAACATTTCCATAAGTATGTGTTTGCTCAATTCTTTCAACATCTAGACACTTTGGGTTAGACTTCATAGAGCAAAACTTAATCTTATTTGGAGTGACTTAATCTGATTCTGAATCTCAACACACAATAAGGGAGTTAATTTCTTTTAAAAATAACAATAATAACGTTCAACGTTCTGGTTCTCAATTAACATCGCCTTAAATTTTTAATGGCTGCAATTTAATAAGTACATTTTACAATCAGGGTAAATTAGGTATGTACAAACTATGCATGCTTTTATTATCATGCTTTATTTTTCTGTATAGTTTGTCAACTAACTTTATATAACAGCTAATTTTTTTCAAGTATGCACTAACAGTTTTATTGCACTCTTTATGTCCTCAAATTTCTGGGGGCCCCAGGACACTGGTTTTCAACTCTCAATGCATATTTGCTTCACTTAGGAAGATTTATTTATTGATTTCCTTATTTATTTATTTTAAGACAGAGTATCTCAAACTATTGCCCTGGGTAGAGTGCCAAAGTGTCACAGCTCACAGCAACCTCAAACTCAAGCTTGAGTAATCCTCTTGCCTCACTTTTTCTATTTTTAGTAGAGAGAGGGTCTCACTTTTTCTCAGGCTGGTCTTGAATTCCTGAGCTCATGCAAGGCACCCACCTTGGCCTCCCAGTGCTAGGATTATAGTCATGAGCCACCGTGCCTGGCCATAACAGCTAATATTTATCAAGTATTTATTGTGTGGCAGACATTGTTAAACATTTCCATATGCCTTCTCTCAGCAACATGTATCAACCCTATGAGGCAGGTGTTATTTGGGCCTCATGAAGAGATAAAAAAGGAGAGGTGCCTGTGGCTCAAAGGAGTAGGGCGCCAGCCCCATATACTAGAGGTGGCAGGTTCAAACCCAGCCCCAGCCAAAACTGCAAAAAAAAAAAGATACGAAAAAGACTGCCAATAGGTAGTAAACTCCATATCTGAAACGACATGCTGTGTTCCTCTCTACATTGCTATTAAATAAATGCAAAAGGTATACATCAGGGTCTGGACTTTATACATCAACTAAGATCTTAAACACTTAACAATGACTTATTTCAGCAAGACTCAAATGTTTATTAACAACCTTCACATTAACAGAATGAATCAAAGAACTCCAGGTTATTTAAAAGAAAAATAAGTTACCTAAGTCTTAGCTACAAAGACTTTGCAGACTAATTAAAGAGACAAAAATATATACATAAAATACACTCATTCCAAAGCTACCTATAAGAGGTGGAAATGTGGTGTAAACAAAATAAAGAGCCAGATGACAGATATGACAGGGAGTGCCGTGGAGGTGGTCCCCACAGTGGCTTTTTTTTTTTTTGAGACAGAGCCTCAAGCTATCCCCCTGGATAGAGTGCCATGGCATCACAGCTCATAGCAACCTCCAACTCCTGGGCTCAAGCGAGTCTCCTGCCTCCGCCTCCCAAGTAGCTGGGACCACAGGCGCC
>CAUYQV010104458.1:0-21083 GCA_963574575.1 Galagoides demidoff | reverse complement strand
CTCCAACTCCTGGGCTCAAGCGAGTCTCCTGCCTCCGCCTCCCAAGTAGCTGGGACCACAGGCGCCTGCCACAACGCCCGGCCATTTTTTGGTTGCAGCCATCATTGTTGTTTGGCGGGCTGGGGCTGGGGATTCGAACCCGCCACCTTAGGTGTACGTGGCTGGCGCCTTAGCCGATTGAGCCACAGGCGCCGAGCTGGTTTTGCGGGATCTTTATAAAAAGTTATGTTGCCTTAACAAACCCCTACCAGCATAAAAGCATGCTGGAAATTGATCTCACAGAGTAGTAATACAGTCTTCAGTGAAAATGAGAGCCTGCAGGTAATCCCACCATCCCTGGGAACATACACACGCCCCCTGCACTCAGACACCACCTTGAGAGACCTCTGGAGTGGGGAGAAACCACACTGATGATGCGTGTAGACTCAGATCTCTATTTAAAAGAGACTATTTTAAACCAGAAGAGAATGAGATATATTTTATTGGCAAGCTCAAGCATTATTTTCTGCCATTCATAGAAATCACACCTAGAAGACAAGATGAGGTCAGTTATCAAAAATAAACCTACAATTTTTTTATAGTAAACCTTTACTTTTACAATTAATAGTATAAATAGTTCATTACCTTCTGTTTTTTGTTTTGTTTTGTTTTGGCTTCTGAGACACAATCTCACGTTGTTGCCCAGGTTGGCGTGCTGTGGCATCAGCCTAGCTCACATAACCTCAGGCTTCTAGGTTCAAGCAATCCTTCTTCAGCCTCCCAAATAGCTGGGACTACTCACATTGGTTGGCTGATTTTTCTTATTTTTAGTAAAGATGGAGTCTCTTGCTCAGACTAGTCTTAAACTCTGAGCTCGAGGGATCCTCCTACCTCAGCCTCCCAGAGTGCTAGGATTACAGGCATGACCCATGGTGCCCAGCCTCACTAACTTCTCATATCCAGATATAATGCAGATATGCAATATTAATTTTATTTATTTATTTATTTATTTATTTATTGAGACAGAGTCTCACTATGTCATCCTCAATAAAATGCTGTGGTGTCACAGCTCACAGCAACCTTCAACTCTTGGGTTTAAGCAGTTCTCTTGCCTCAGTCTCCCAAGTAGGTGGGACTACAGGCACCCACCACAATACCCAGCTATTTTGTTTTGTTGTTGTGGTTGTCATTGTTGTTTAGCAGGCCTAGGCCAGGTTGGAACCTGGCTAGCGCCCTACCCACTGAGCTACAGGCACCGAGCCTGCAATATTAATTTTAGTTGAGCAATAAATGTAACACATAAGAAAAATATCCAAGCAGAGACTTCTCAGTAGCTCTCCAGCAGACTTCTCTTTGAATCTCATTGGCCAGAACTAGGGCAGGCACAAACCCATTCCTAAACCAACCAGTGGCAAAAAAAGGGATTGCCAAGATTGGCCAAGATTAGTTATTTGGTTGTAATTGGTAGCTTTGATCAAATAAGACTCATGGAGTATAGTTACAAAACAATTCCAGGTTTTTTTTTTTAATTGTTTCAGGTTGATTTGAGGGTACAAAGAATTAGGTTATAATGTTTGGTTTTGTTAGGTAGAGTCCGTCTTATAATTATCTCTTGCCCCCAAGAGGAGTGCCCCTAACAATTTCCGTTTTGCCTCAAATAGTCCTTTTGAACCTGCTCAGGGGTTTTCCTCATCCCTGAAGGACAACTCAGACAGACCTTATGACTTGTTCAGAGTGGCAGTCTTAGGAAACAGAAAACACCGTGGTCACTGAAATTTGGTATGTACTACATCTTTCCTTCCTCCTGGCTGGGGCCTGCCATGGCCAGTGGTCTGTAAATAGGATGATGCCGGGGCCCAAAGACACACTCCCTCTACCCTCATCCCTTGCCTTTCCTTCCTCCTCAGCTGCCCAATACTGGTCTCTCTCTTTCCCTTCCCTAATCCAGGCAGCTCCTTGGATCCAGGACATACTGAATTCTGGGGTCCCCTTGTCCCTCTGCAAACCTCAGGATGCAGGAGGGTCCACTTCCAGCTTCCCCTCCACTGAGGCCTGTTCACCCTCCAGGAGGACCCACTGAGCACTATCTCAGTCTGTCTTCATCCTCCCTCTGACAAGAGGTTCACAGTAAACACTCATACCACAAAGTTATTCTTTTGCAGTTCTGCAGCTCAGAAGTCTGGAACGAGTCCTGTAGTGCTCAAATCAAAGTGTCAGCAGGCAAGCTAGTTCTTTCTGGAGACTCCAGAAAAGAATCTGTTCCTTAGCTACTCGGGAGGCTGAGGCAAGAGAGTCACCTAAGCCCAAGAGCTAGAGGTTGCTATGAGCTGTGATGCCACAGCACTCTACCCAGGGTGAAAAAGTGAGACTCTGTCTCGTTTTTTTTATTTTTATTTTTATTTTATTTTTGAGACAGAGCCTCAAGCTATCCCCCTGGGTAGAGTGCCGTGGCATCACAGCTCACAGCAACCTCCAACTCCTGGGCTCAAGCGAGCCTTCTGCCTTGTCTCCCAAGTAGCTGGAACCACAGGCACCCACCAGAACACCTGGCTATTTGTCAGCAAAGCTGTCATTGTTGCTTTGGTGGGCCTGGGCTGGATTCAAACCCACTACCTTAGGTGTATGTGGCTGGCGCCTTAGCCACTTGAGCCACAGGTGCCCAGCCGAGATTCTGTCTCTTAAAAAAAAAAAATCTGTTCCTTGCTTCTTCCAAATTCTGGAGACTGCTGGCTTGTGGCCCCATCACTCTAATTTCTGCTATTGTCAGATCTCCCTCTGCCCCATACTTGTGATTACATTTAGGGCTCATCCTGACAATCTGGATAATATTCCCCTCTTAAGATGCTTAATTATATCTGCAAAATCCCTTTTGCTATACATAGTATAAGATGACAGTCAGAGGTCCTGGGGATTTGGAAGTGGCTATCTTTTGAGTCTATTATTGAGACACACAGCACAGCTGTAACATGCTCTAAATAAATCTTCTCTAGTCCTCTCCTAATGTGCGACCACCCAACTCTTCATTTGCACTAAGTGGGAAAGAAGTCTGAGAATCAAGGATAATTCCTTGACAAATTCTGCATATGGGCTTGTTCCTTTTCTGGCTTGTTGTATCTGTGGTCTCTTGAAGCTTTGCCAGAAACTTTGATTCTAACTCTACCGTGATTGACACAGGCAAACCATGGTTTTCCCTTTGGGGCTGGGCCCATATTCCCAAATTTCAAGGAAGCGCTACCTGTTATATGAACAAAAACAGGGTTCTCTTAGCATGAAAGAAAAAGAAATGACTCTTCTGGATGGGGAACCAGCCTCTAATGTCACCCAATGATCCTTGTTCTCTGGTATCCACACCCCCAAATGAAATAAGGCAGACATGGGTCACTAATAAGATAATAAATAATGCAGAGATAATGATGTGTGACCTTTGAGGCTAGGTGATGAAAGATGCTGTGGCTTCTGACTCGTGCTCTCTCTTGAATCACTCACTCTGGGGAAAAGCCAGAGGATGTCATGAGGACACTCAATCAACCCTGCAGGGAGGCTCTGAGATCTCCAGCCAACAGCCAGACCAATTTGCCAGCAATGTGAGTGAGCCATCTTGGAAACCCCAGTGAGCTGGCTGCTAGCTTGACTGTCACCTCATGGAAGACTCAGCCTAGAACAACCCAACTACACTGCACCTGAATTCCTGACCCACAGAAACTGACACAGCAGGATCGGCGCCTGTGGCTCAAGTGGCTAAGGCGCCAGCCACATACATCTGAACTGGTGGGTTCAAATCCAGCCCAGGCCCACCAAACAACAATGATGGCTGCAACCAAAAAATAGCTAGGTGTTGTGGTATGTGCCTGTGGTCCTAGCTACTTGGGAGGCTGAGGCAGGAGACTCGCTTGAACCCAGGAGTTGGAGGTTGCTGTGAGCTGTGATGCCATGGCACTCTACCTAGGGTGACAGCTTGAGGCTTTGTCTCAAAAAAAAGAAAGAAAGAAACTGACATAGCAACGTGCTTACTAATGTTTTAAGCTGCTAAGTTTTAGAATACTTTATCATGCAGTGACAGACAACAGCTATAGGACGTTCGATAATAGCTTTCAAAAAGCACCTACTATGGACAAAGGCACTGGGCTTAAATTCTATCCCTGACTTCTCAGAGCAGCTCTGTGGGATGAAGACCCCCATTGTACAGTTAAGCAAAATGAAGCTTTGAAACGAGATGTGACTTACCCAAAGTCTCACTTTCTAAGAGCTAAAATCAAATTTCAAATCCAGGCATGTCTTACCTTGTCTGATTCCAAAGCACACTCTTGCTACTGCCCTGCTGTGCATTCAACAGTCTCCTCTGGGTTGTTACTATATTAACTCAGGTATATTTCTTCTTTTTTTTAAAATTTATAATGCACTTTTCATTAGTTTCTTTCAATTATTTTCTAGCACCATCAGGACTATGGTTATTATACCCATTTTATGGATGAGGACACATGAAAACTGAGTCTTGGAAAGTTAAAGATCGGGCGGCGCCTGCGGCTCAAAGGAGTAGGGTGCCAGCCCCATATGCTGGAGGTGGCAGGTTCAAACCCAGCCCCAGCCAAAAACCGCAAAAAAAAAAAAAATAAATAAATAAAAGGAAAGTTAAAGTTCTTCTTTGCTACGGCCTCACTCCCAGTGCCCCACTGAGAGAAGAAACAAGCAGCTTGATGTTTCCCACCCAGGCTAAACCCCCAGTACTCAATTTGGCTTTCCAAGTAGGACTCATAGCAGGAGAGTTGTAAGAGCTGAAAGGAGAAGCATCAGGTGTGCCTGGGTGCAGGAGTCAGGGAGCAAGTAAAGTCTTCTGGGCCCTTAAAGGATGTGTGTCCACGTCAGTAGGGGTCTTAGTTGTCATTGAAAGGAAAACAATGCTGGCTAAATTGAGCAGAAAAATAATTTTCTGAAAAATTGTTGGATAACCTATAGAATCACCAGGAAGTTTGAAGAATTAGGCTCCCCAAACAGGCAAGATAAAGGTGATCTGGGGACCCACCACCGACGCTACAATTCTACAGAACACGGATCCTGAAACGTCGAACCCCTGACTCCTGTCCCTACAGTTCTAGGAACTAGGTATGAATGTCACCAGGGCTTCTGGGTACCACCAGCTCCGGGTAGGTGGGTGTGATTGAGTGAGCCCAGCTCAGGTGCCCATGACCTGGCCAACAAATGAGCCTGTTAAGCTTTCAAAAGTGAAACCAGGTGGGAAAATTGCCCAAGCAAGCATGAGAACTCAGAATCTATGCCATAAAATCCTGCCTTTTATAGGTCACAGGCAGAATGTGCACTAACGGGGGTGGGGGGGGGGGGAAGAATGCTACTTTTTTTCCCTGTATTTTTTTCTTCCAAATTCACTTTGGCTATAATTGACAGCAAACCAACTCAAACTAGCTTTAGAATAAAAGAGTGGGTGTACCCTTTCTCTGTCACTGCTCCATCTGTGTCTGCCTATTAATTGAGGTGTTCTCTGACCTAGAAAAAGTGTGAACACACAAGTTTTCATTTCTTATTCAAAGCCCAGCTCAAAGTCTGTTCATTTCATTAAACCTTCCAAACAGAATGCATTGCTATCCAATTCCCCTTCAGAATTAACTGGATGCCTATCTACTTTTCTTTCATTTAACATGTATATTTAAAATCCTCTCTTATCCAGATTAGCCAAAAGATAAAATTTTTGTTTAACTGAAAAAGACAAAAAAAAAAAAAAAAGGAATTTATTGATTCATATAATCCAAGGTAATTCAAGGGTTAGCAAACAACAGGCCAAATCTATACATAGCCTATTTTTGAATGACCCTTGAGTTAAGAATGGTTCATCTATTTCTTTCTTTCCTTCTTTTTTTTTTTTTTTTTTGAGACAGAGCCTCAAGCTGTCACCCTGGGTAGAGTGTTGTGGTATGACAGCTCACAGCAACCTCCAACTCCTGGGCTCAAGTGAGTCTCCTGCCTCTGCCTCCCAAGTAGCTGGGACTACAGGTGCCCGCCACAACGCCTGGCTAGTTTTTGGTTGCAGTCGTCAATGTTGTTTGGCGAGCCTGGGCTGGATTTGAACCCACCAGCTCAGGTGTATGTGGCTGGCGCCACAGGCACCAGGCCAGTTCATCTATTTCTAAAGGGTTGAAAACAAAAACAAAGAATAATATGTGATACAGACAGTATGTGGCCCTCAAAAGCCTAAAATATTTACTATCTGGTCCTTTACGGAAACAAAGGCAAAGTTTGAGAAGGGCAGCATGATCAAATCCATTATCTGTTCCTCTGTCTCCATTCTCCCTTTTTTCCTTTTAGTAAAAGAACCATCACTGAACATTCACAGAGTACATGACCACCAGCTAGAATCCACATGCTTAGCTTCTCTTGCAGCTAAGTGTGGCCAAATGACTAGACATGAGTGGAAGTGATGTGTGTGACTTCAACATCACATTAAAGAGGAATTTGGTTGATCTTCCTCTCTCTATTCCCCCTTCCCATAACCTGGGAGAGGAAAAAATTCTGGGAAGCCAGCACTGACCATGTAGGCAATTGCAACAACCTGAGTTAGAACTCAGAAGATAGTTAGAAAGAACCCAAGTCAGCTTGGTGCCTGTAGCTCAGTGAGTAGGGCGCCAGCCACACACACCAAGTCTGGCAGGTTGGAGCCTGGCTGGTTCTGCTAAACAACAATGACAATTGCAACAAAAAAATAGCTGGGTGTTGTGGCAGGTACCTGTAGCCCCAGCTACTTGGGAGGCTAAGGCAAGAGAATTGCTTAAGCCCAAGAGTTTGAGGTTGCTATGAGCTGTGATACCATAGCACTCTACTGAGGGCGACATGGTGAGACTCTGTCTCAAAAAAAAAAAAAAAAGAAAGAAAGTACCCAAGTCCCTGGACAACTTCATGGGCAGAGCCATGTGCCGACTTCGGATCATCCACCTGTCCCTGAGAGACAGAGTTAAGGGTTTCTTTTGTGTGAGCCACTGTTTTTGGTGGTCTTTTTGTTAGCCCAGCTCAGCCTGCTATATATATATAACTAATAGAGGCAGAGGTATGGCTGGCCTAAGGATAGCAGAACCATCTTCCTCAGGATCCTCTCTCCTTCTGTTTCTGTGCTCTGTGTGCCAGCTTCACTCTCCCCTACTGCTTTGTGTGATGGGGATGTGGCCCCAGACCGCCATCCCTAAAATCCTTGGGAAAAGAACCTGTCCCTATAGCTCCAATTGAAAAAGCCCAAAGATGGCCCTATTTGGCCTAACTGAATCACAAACTTACCTCGATCAATGGCTGACAATGGAGGTGTCCACCAGAGGACCTTGCCTAGTGCCTGGAGACAGTTCTGGTTGTTATAATGGGAGTGTAACTGGCATTTGGTGGATTGAGGTTAGGGATGCTGGTGAACATCCTGCAGTGCACAGGACAGCTCCCCAGAGTAAAACGTTATCTGGCCTAACACGTTTATACTGCCAGGTTGAGAAGCCCCAACTCAAACCAATCCTATTAACTCTTCTTGAAGAGTTATACAGACTGTGACCACTTGTCACCTCTATTGGCATCACCCGGTCTGAGGACACCCATTGCTCTTCCCTGGGTGACTGCAATGACTTCACTGTTATCCTGATCTTGCCCTCAACCCTGCAATTCTTTTCTACACAGCAGCCTGAATCACGTCCCTCCTCTGTCCCAAACACTACAGTGCACTGTTCATCTCAGAGAAAAAAAAGCCAGTCTTTAGAGATACCTACAAGGCCTTGCAGGATCTGGGACCCCATTTCCTCCCTGCCTTATTGTACCCCCCTTTGTGGTTCTCAGAATAAGCCATGCATGCTCCTACCTCTGAGCTCGTGCACTGACCATTCCCTCTGCCCAAGCACTCTTCCCCCAGACAGCTGCAGGGCTCACCTCCTCACTGCTCTCAGGTCTATGCTGTGGTATCCCCTTATCCTTGAGGCCTTCCCTGACCACCTCATGGGAAATTCCATGCACACCCTCATCTCCTTTATTCTCTTATTCCATTCTTTGGAACTAATCACCATCTGACTTACTATAGATTTATTATCTATTCTCCATCACCCAGTAACATGTAAGTAGCCTCATTAGGTGAGGGACATGGTCTTTTTTGTTTATTACAGTAGTACCTGCTCAAGGTAGGTGCTCAAGATATGTTTTTTGCATGAATGCATTCCTGTGGCCCTGTGGGTGAGGTACCATGATTTGTCACATGATTAGGGTGAGGGATGGAGCAGTTGTCCAGAGAAAGTGAGAGGCAAAGTACTAAACACCCCACTGGTGAGTCATAGAGAGCTGGACACACCCAGATCTGATGGTTTGATAATTTCATATATGTTATTCCTTTATTCTTCATATCACAGAGAGGTAGATATTATTATTCCCATTCTACAGTTGAGAAACTAAGGCACAGAGAGGCTAGATAATATATGATGGTCACATGGGGACTTAGAGCTAAACTCACATCTTTGGAATCCATTGCAGGGTCTCTCTCATTTCTACCCTCCCATGTTCATTACACACCAAGGGGCAATCCCTCTTGACCCTTCCCCCAATAACCCCCCATTCCCCGGCAGCCTGCACCTGGTCAGTCCAGTGAAAGAAGCCAGCCCCCCGCCTCTCCGCACTCTCCCTGGCTCTGCAGGGCAGTCCTTGCCTGCCAGAAAGGGTTAACAAGGAGTGTTTGTAGCAGCGGCTGTCTCCAAGGAGAGGAGAGGAAAGCAGAATGGGGAGGCCGCCAGCCACACCAGGCTCACAGCCGATGGAGGGTGGGAGGCAGCCAGCTTGACCTGTCCAGCCCTAGGAAAGACAGGAATGACCTCACCTCCACCCACCCTGGGATTCGGTGAACTCTGAACAGACAGGGCAGTTGCGGAGTGAGGTTGCTGCACAGCCATTGAGCAGGGAAAGTTCTGGCAGAGACTGAGGAATGTGGGGAAGTTGGGGCTGGGCCTGGCCGGGAGGCTGAAGCCAGAGGCAAACTCTGAATCAGGGAAAAGCAGCTGAGACCCAGCAGGTGGCAGGAGTAGAGAGGCAGCAGTGGGAGAGGAGGAGGGGCCCATCTCGTCTCCTGCTAACAGTCCAGCCATGTCCCAGCCTGGGGGACACTGGAAGAGGCCCGGGACCCTGGGGCCTCCTGTGCGCAGTATCCGGCCCTTCAAGTCCAGTGAGCAGTACCTGGAGGCCATGAAAGAAGACCTGGCCGAGTGGCTTCGGGATCTCTATGGGCTGGACATCTATGTGACCAACTTCCTGCCAGTGCTGGAGACAGGCCTGGTTCTGTGCCAGCATGCCAACGCCATCACCGCAGCTGCCCTGGCCTTCCTGGCTGAGTCACCTGCCCAAGCTCAAAGGATTCCCATGCCCCAGGCTGGGGTTTCTTGCAATGAGGCCGCCCAGCCGGGAACCTTCCAGGCCAGGGACAATGTCTCCAACTTCATCCAGTGGTGTCGCAAGGAGATGGGCATCCAAGGTAACTGCCCTGGACCCCCACCCCCATGCCAGGCCCTTATTTGGGGGGCCATTCATCCCCTCTTGGGAACACAGACTAGATCTGAGCTCAGAAGCCTGGGTCCCCTTTGCAGATTTGCCTTGGGCCAGCTCATCTCTTCTCATGCCTCGTTTCCCCCATCTCATAGTAAATCCTCAATAAATAAATGTGTTGATGTTGATAAATGTTTGTTGATGATTCATTCAACAAACATAAATCGAGTACCTATTCTGTTTGAGCACTGTGCTGGGCACTAAGAACTGAAAGGAATGAAGCCAAGTGCTCAAGGAATTTACGGTCTAACAAGAGAGACAGAGGAGTAGATCTGTAAATCACAGCTCACTGTGATCAGAGCAAAGGTGCAGGGCTCCCAGGGGAGGAGACAGAGACCTGATGAGGTGGAAGTGGGAGCCGAGATAGGCTGTATATAGGGTGTCCCAAAAGTTACCCATAAAGTTGCCATACATAGGAAAAATGGGAAATTGCAGCTGAATGTACCTTTATTTACAAAATATTACAAAATTTATAAAATACCAGCTGGGTGCCATGGCTCTCCCCTGTAATCTTAGCACTCTGGGAGTTGGAGGCAGGTGGATTGCCTGAGCTCAGGAGCCCAGCCTGAACAAGAGCAAGACCCTAGCTTTACTACCAAGAGAAAAGCTAGCGGGGCATAGTGGCAGATGCCTGTAGTCCCAGCTACTTGGGGGGGCTGAGGCAAGAAGATTGTTTGAGCCCAAGAGTTGGAAGTTGTGAGCTATGATGCCATGGCACTCAACCCAGGATGACAGAGTGAGACTTGTCTCAAAAAAATTTTTTTTACAAAATATTTACAAAATATCTCTACGTGTTGGCCACCCCTTTGTAAAATTTTGTAATGAATATTGTGTAAATAAAGGTACATTTAGCTACAATTTCCCATTTTCCCTATGCATGGAGACTTTTTGGGCAACTTTTGGGACACCCTGTAGTGGAAGGAGATTTGGCTGAGTCTTGAGAAATAAGCAGAAATTTGGGAGGAAGGGAATTATAGGCAGGGGATCAGGGCAAAGGCACCAAGAAGGAGGCACTGTGTGCATGACTAGGAGAATCCGCACTGGTGAGGAGAGTACAGGGAGAGAGGGAGGGGCTGGTCATGCTGGGGCTTGTAGGACTTTGGAGTGACACATCAGGATCCCTCCTCTAGCTGGCCTCAGACCCAGAATGGAATGTTAAGCCATCTTCCAGGCCAAAGGTGTTGGGGGAGAGAGTGGGCAAGGGCGAGGCCTGGGCCAGCTGGTGGCATGGCAGTGGGGAGCAGGACAGGAAGGCTAATAGGAGCTCGAGTTTCAAGGAGCACTTCCCTGTGCCAGACACTGTCAGCCAGTGCCAAACTGCCATCAGCTCATCCACTCCTCACACCAATTCCATGACAACATCCCCATTTACAGAGGAGGGAACTGAGGTTCAGGGACCAACTCAAGGTCATAAAGCTGGTAGCAGGACAGTCAGGACTCCACCTTAGTTGTTGGCTCCAAAGCCTGTATCAACCCTGCCTGGTTATGCCTGGGCTGGGGATTGAGTTTGCTGTACCTGGTGAATAACTCGGGTGAGAGGCATGGGTAGGAAGTAGAAGAAGCTGCTTCCTGTTCCTGGACCCATCTTGGCAGGGTGAGTGGGGGGTGGGAAGAAGAGGTCCCCTGCTGAGAGTCCAGCCAAGTCCCAGCCTGGGGGGCACCGGAGGAGGCCCGGGCCTCCTGTGTGAACCATCCAGCCCGCTTTCCACCCCCAGCCTCTCCTGTGCTATGGGCCACCTTTTCTGTCCCCAAGCTCTGAGCAATTCTGCCCAGACCCCTCCTAAGGGGCTGACCTCACCCCAGGATCCTGAGACCCCAGCCACTCCCCCACACCCGCCCCCATGTTCCGTCTGCCCCCGCAGAGGTGCTGATGTTCGAGACCGAGGACTTGGTGCTGCGAAAGAACGTGAAGAACGTGGTGCTCTGCTTGTTGGAGGTGGGACGCCGGGCCTGGCGCTTCGGGGTCGCTGCGCCCACTCTGGTGCAGCTGGAGGAGGAGATTGACGACGAGCTGCGCCGAGAGCTGGCCCTGCCGGCGCCTGACCCTCCGCCGCTGAGGCCCCCAGCGCGCAGGCCGTGCCACTTCCGCAACCTGGACCAGATGGTGAGGCTCTGCCCTCATCCTTCACCCCTTCCTCCCCTCCGCTCCCCTATCCCGTTCCAGCCCTTGTTGGAAGGGCGCTGGCTCTTGAACTCCGGTCCTCACTCTGACTTGATCACACTATGTGGCTTTGGTAAGTCACCTTCCGCTCAGAGCCTTCACGCTAACCACATGCAGTAATGACTGTGGCTTCATTACCTCGTTTGCACTCTACAGTCCCTCATTTCACTCTCATGGGACGGTTTTCAAGAGCACAGTCTCCGACCCTCTGGGACAACCTAGTTCCAAGTTTTAGCCACTAAACCAAGCTATGAGACTTTGGACAAATAATTTATACTCTCTGTGCTTCCTCATCACAGAGGGGAGACAGTCATGCACCTACCTTCTGTGAGAGCTATGAATATTAATGAGCCAGCACATTACAAAGTGCTTGGAACAGTCCTGCACGGAGCGGGTGCTTCATGGCAGTTAGCTCTCACTAATCCCATTTCCACCACTGGGGAAAATAGAGCTCAGGGGGGTTTCTTAGCCATTGCACTCCACTGCCCCCATCAGCTGACCCCCCAAGGACCCTGGTCCATAAGTGACCACTGCAGATCTCGTTCTCTCTGTCACTTACGATCGATCTTCTCTATTTTTGCTTCTCAGTCCCCAGCCTGATCTCTGCAGAAACCTCAGAAGTGGCTCTGCGCCAGGCAGTCCCCCCATTTAGTTTGATCCAGCATAGGGGGCGGGGCTTGGACACCTGAGCAGAGGAGCGGGCTGATCTCATTGCGCATGTCTTGCAGGTGCAGAACCTTGTGAGCCACTGCACGTGCCCGGTGCAGTTCTCTATGGTCAAGGTGTCTGAGGGGAAATACCGAGTGGGAGACTCCAACACCCTCATCTTCATCCGGGTAAGTCCAGCTAGGGGTCAAGGGGCTCCCAGCGTCATCAGAATAGTGTTTCTTTCCATGGGACCTAACCCAGACCAGACCTGAGGACAATGACAAGAAATCCCCCCAAACCATCAGGCTTTGGAGCTCCCTTCTCTTCGTGGGAGAATTCCAGGAGATTTCTGGCGAAGTTGGCAAGTCCATCCCCTCCTCCCAGAACTGCAGCCCTCCATCACTTGAAACTTGGCCTAGTGTAGAGGGTGTCCCCAGGAGAGGTGTGGTGGTGGGTATGGAGAAGGGTACTTCTGCTTTTCTGCTTCACTCCACCCACTGGCTTGGTCAGAGCAAGAGACCTGGGAATCCCAAGTCTGAGTTCAAGGTGTGGCCCTGGCCACGTGGACCCCCAAGTCCCCTTCTCCTTGCATGTCTGGCTGGGTGCACTCTGCAGAGTGAGTAGTAGTACACGTCTGAAATGTCCCCCAGTACCTGGCTGTGCCTCACCAGCACCTGTGCCCAAGGGTGTACACCTGCACGGCCTTATACTGGGGACCTAATACTGCTGACCTAATGGCCAGCAGCTCGAAGCATGGCCAAGCCCTTTTCTTGTGCACAGGCCACCACTGAGCCAGCTCCCTGGGCCCTCACCTGGACCCTGAGGGGATAGATAGCCCTGTGAAGTAGGTAGGGGCAAAATTGTGGCCCCAGTTTTCAACAGAGGAAATTGAAGGTTGGTGAGATTATGTGACCTGCTCCAGTGGCATTAGACCCCCATCTCAGGTACAAGCAGGAGCAAAACCTTTTTTAGCGAAGGGAGAGAAAAAGTACTCTGGGGTCACGTCACACAATGCCTGTGAGAGCCCTTGTCTAGTTGTGGGGCAACTTTCTGTTTGCCCACCCTTGCAACATGTGTTATCTATGACAGTCATGGAGCACACTCAGGCTGCAAAAATTATGCACATTTCCAACCTTACACCCTACAAGGGAGTATCTGTGTGCGAGTACATGGATGGGAGTATCCCTGAGTGAGCACCGGAAGCCTGCAAGCTGATCCAGGAAAAGGGGATGCCCTCTGTCCCGCCCTCAACCTCACCCTATTGCCCTCTTAGATCCTCCGGAACCACGTGATGGTACGTGTGGGGGGCGGCTGGGACACGCTGGGCCATTACCTGGACAAACATGACCCCTGTCGGTGCACGTCCCTCTGTGAGTTCCCTAAGAGTCTTCTTTCTGGGGGGCTGGTTGGAGAGGTGTAGCTCTTGTCGGTGGCGGCGGGGGCGGAGGCAAAGGGGCGCGGGGAGGGGCAGGGAAGGCTGGAGGGAGGAAGATTCCCTAGCTGGGCAGAAACGGTGCAGTACTAATTATAGCCACGAGGTGGTGCACAACACACGCAGAATAAGCATTTGGTCAGGGTGCTTCCAGGCAGAGGCTCTGGGGTCGACAGTGGTGCCACCAAACGTGACTTATAAGGTCTTATTTCTTCTATAATCTCTATCAGCACCTCAAGCCACCGAAATAAGCATATACTCTAAGTTGTGGACCTACCATACAAATGCAGCTTTAAATAAGCTCCCCAGCCAGGCCTCTGGCCAGGTCGCGGCCGGTAAATGCCTCCTATAGGGAAACTCTGGGGCTGCCACTGTAAGTCCCACTGTTTTTAATGTGGGATAAGAGGCAAGGGACAGCTGCGGGGAGGCGGGGCGGGACAGTGGGCCCCATGAGCAGGAATTGAACCCTTCCCTTCTCTCCTTTCTCTGGGGTGACAATGTTGGTAGCACACAAGCCGGGCAGCCTCCTGAAGCCCCCAACCCCTCCAGTGCAGCATGAAGTGAGGGTGCAGGATGGCCCCTCACACCCCCAGCCTACAATGACCATCAGCCGCTCCCAGAGCCCACTGCCCCCTGTGGACTGGAAGACATACACTTCTTCAGGCCGAAAGCTGAGGCCCCCCACCATCTCCTCACCCAACCCCTGCAGGGAGCAGGGAGCAGGGACAGGGGTTCTCAGGTATGCAGGAAGGGTCTATTTTTCCTTTGGCGTCCACATTTTCAGAGGCCACCTCACCTCACTCCAAGATAAAGAGACTTCAGGTGTTCAGAACTGAGAAAGCACCAGGACCTTTGGGATCGTCTGGTTACACATCTTGTCTATAAATGAGGAGGTGGGGGCCCAGACAGGGCCTAGCCTTATCCAAGGTTCTCTGCCATTTCATGGTAAGGCAGAGACTAAGACCCACCCCAGACTAGTGACCCCTGGTTGCCAGACATCTGGTCTAGGATCATTCCTTAAAAGATCTGACCCCAGGCCGGGTCCAGGCTTCCTTCTCTCTACTACATAGGGAACAGGGAGCATAGACTTAAACAATGGCTGCCATAAGTTTCATTCAACATGAAGTCTAGCCGCCTTGGTTGTTCTACCTGGGAAAGACCATCTCTTCCCAGAGCCTGGGGACTACACTAGCTGACCCTGCCAGCCTTGTAAATCTCCCTTTCCAGCCTTGTGATTCTCCCTTTCAGGTGCCAGGAGAGGTCTCTCACCCCATCTCGGAGGCAGCTGCCAGCTGGGCACAGCCCACCCAGCCCCCAATCCTCATTCATCCATGGAGGCCAAGACCCATGGTGTACCTCGCCTGGGAAGAGGGAAGGAAGGCACCTTTCTGAACTCCCCAGGGGAAGGACTCCTACATCTTGGGTTCATGAGGAAAAAGACAGCCAGGGAACCCCTGCTGGGACCCCAACCCCCCAAAGACTCAGAGCCCCTGAGGCCACCACCAAGGGAACATCAGCACGAGGACCCTCTCCCCCTCCTCGCTCCTCTAGCCTAGCCAAGCCCCTCGGGCTCAGGCTGCCACTGTGGGATGAGGCCCAGGGTGCTTCCTCCCAGCTCAGTGAGCCAGCACCTGTTTGTTCTCCATCCCCTGTTAAAGGACTCACCAAGATCCCCATCCGTCTGCCCCCTGCCTGCCCCCCCACACCAGGAAGCAGCTTTCCAAGTGCTGTACATGGAGTTCCCAGGACAGAACTTGAGAGAGGCCCCATTGCACTAAGGCCCATCACTGGGGACCTGGCTGGGTCCAGACATGAGGACTGCTCTGTGGCAGTGAGGCACAAAGACCAGAAGCCTGAGGGAAGGAACACTCCCCTGGGCCTGGGCAGTTCCAAGGAGCAAGCCATCTACCATAGCCTTGAAGAGGAGATTTTGGTCAAGATGAAGCTGCTAGATGTGGGAGGTGCCTGTCCTCAGGGCACAGGACCAGGGATCATCCCTCGAAGTGGAGTCTATGTCCCCAGCCTGGGTGGGCAGTGGCCTGAGCCTGGGAGTCCTTATGACAAAGTCATCCAAGAACTGGCTCAGGGCCCCCCACCCCTCCTTAAAGTGGACATGGAAGCCTGGAAGGCAGCCCCAATATGCTCTCCTAAGCCAGCTGCTACCACAGGCCCAGGAACCCCAAAGGGGAGGCTGGGAGCCCAAGAGAGTAGACCAAGGACACAAGCAAGCCTGAGTGCCAAGGGGACCAGCATGAGGAAGGTCCCACCTCAGAGAGGGCAGGACCGCTCAGCCCCTACTGTGTCGGCCAGTCAGGGAGCCCCTGCACCTTTACCCTCAAACCCCATTTCTGACAAAGCCAAGTCATGCCTGGGAAAGGGTAAGAGAACCCTCCGGAAACCCCAGAGGGTCCCCTCCATCTACAAGCTGAAGCTGAGGCCCAGGATCCGGCCCCGGAGAGACCACAGGCCTGAGAAGCACCCTTCAAGGATCCCTAAGCCACTAGCCTACCTCTATGTGGGTCCAGTCAGGGCAACCTCCAGGGGCAAGCTGTTGAGAGCCGTGCTGGGCAAGGGACGTGAGGCTTCTCAAGTGGTTGCAGTGCCAGCAGGTGAGAAGAAGGAAGAAAAAGAGAAGAAATTGCTAGCTGGCCGTGGGCCGCAGCAGTTTGACCAAGCCCCACTCCCACCTGAGGAGGAGTCCTGGGTCTGAGCATCTGAGGGTGCTGTGAAGAGGGAAGCAAGGACACTCATGTGTCTGCTGGATTCACAGCTGCAGGAGCTGAAGGGAGATCCCACTTCAAGACAGGGCCTAGGCCAAGAGGCAGTGAGAAGACAACTCCAACTCTAGAGGAAGGTGGGGGCTGGAGGGCACTCTGTATCTTGCTGCCCTCCTCCAGAACAGCTCCCCCAAATTCTTGGCCTCTGTCCTCCAGCTATGCCCCTCATTTCTGCAAGTCCTGCACATTATTAAAGACGTTCTTGACACCTCAGCTTCTTGAGTTCCTCAATCAGGAAGGTGCAGCTTCAAATATCATCCCACTGGAGGGGATGCGGACAAGGGGTGGGGTGTGGGGCTGAGAGATGCATCCTCTTGAGGCTCACACAATATCACCAGACAGCCATCTTTCCCAGAAGTGGCTGGTGGACACCACGGACAGAGACAAGGCTGCCCCATCCTCGACCCCAACACACTGGCTCCTGCAAGCCACCCTTGCTTGGACTTCAAAGCTTTGCTCTCCGGGTTGGGAAGTGAGATCTCTCAGGGTCAAGAGGGATGGCTGAGAGCATTCCTAACACACCCTACATCCAAGAAGTTGCACTGAGCAGCCACAAGGAGTAGGAGGGAGCGGAAGCTGGGATTGAGTCCCATTCTAGAAATTTTGCAGAGACAGTGGCAGGTGGGAAGTTACACTTCCCTTCTGGATGGTTTTCATTAGCTGGAATATTTGGGGTTAGGTGGAAAGGAGGTAGCCTCAGACTCTTCCCCTTTTACCTCCTGGTCAACCTGGGCTTTGGGAGAGAGGCCACCTCATCACCTTCACCCCCTCTTTCACACAGAGCTCGGCAGGCAGGCTTTGTAGAGATCCCTCCCCTTCCACCATGAGGAATGGAGCTGACACTTTTATACAGAAACGAGGGAAAACACTCCCTGATTTTTAATCTGACTTCCAATAACAGCTCAATGGGCGTCACATACACTTCCAGACCCTGTGGTGGGAAACCCTGGGGGGTGTGGGTAGAAAGGAAGGACAAAGACTCAGAATGGGGGTGGAGGGACCTGAAATCCAAGACCTGGGGTGAAGCAGAGTGGGGAGGGGGCCTGTCAGGTGATACATTCCAATGGTTCCCATGGGGGTACTTGGTCCCCCACCCCCACCTCAGATGCCTCAGAGTTGGGGATGATGGGGCACATGAGATGCTGCCATCCCTCACCCTGACTCCTGGGAACCAGGGGACCAGAGTGCAGGAGATAAAAAGGGCAGTCCCTCTTCTTTACCCTCCCAGCCACTTCAAAGAGTGGAGAAGGGGAGCCACCTCCTCTGTTTCAGAGGGAGGCTCGGAGAGGGCAGGTCATTTGCCCAAAGTCATGCAGCACAGCAGGGACCAGAACCCAAGAACGCTGGACTGCTCAAGGCCTGAGCAGTTACTGCAGGGCTGTGCTGCCCCCAGTGGGTATCAGCTGGGGAAGCAGTGGAGAGAACCACAAATTCCCTTTCTCACTGGATGTTGATGATAAATTCCCCACCCATGCCCCTTCCCCAGACTCCTCTCCATCACCACTCTGGACTATCTGATTTCCTGGTCCATGTGGTGCAGCCCCGGTTAAATCAACTAAGGCTGAGTTGTCCTATCTGCCCCTCGTAACAAGGGACCTTGGTACCTTTTCTGAAGAACCTTCTTTGGCCAGGGGGCAGGGCACCACTTTTTCCTCCCTCCAAGTCCCCCAGCATTCCCTCAGGCCATTCCTAGAACCTTCGTTATTATTGTTATTTCTAAATCGGTACAAAACTGACAGTGATCAGCTCCGGTGACGAGAGGTAGAAACCCGGCCAGGCAGCCGGAGAAAATGGGACGGAGTGAGTTCGGGCATAGGGCCAACTGGTGTTGGGACAGTGAGGTGTCAGATCCTGAGGGCCTCCATCTACAGGTGGAGATGCAGGTTTATTTTCCCCAAGCACAGGAATCTCCATAATGCTCCTTTCTGGCTCTGCTCCTCCCCAGATTAATCAGGGAAATCTGAGATCTGAGGCAGGCAGAGTCTGGGGTAGTCAGATTAGGGTAGGACAGGGAGCTAGTCTTCCCTGGCATAACCCGCCCCCCTCCTGGCACCACCCTGCCCACCACCAGCCCCCAGGACTCAACATCCCCCAACCTGGCAGACCAGATGCAGAAGGGAATAGAGAACTGGAACCTGGCATCGTGGAAAAGAATCTAGCTTTTAGAGGATTCCCTCTCCACAGTCTTGTGGGGGAAAAAAAAGTTTTAACCCAGGGGGTGACTGGCTTTGGGGTCAGGAAGAGAGTGAGGGGCACCTGGCAGGGACGGACCATCGAGTTAAGGCTGGAAGGTAGGTTGTTGTGTCTCTGGGGGCTGCTGGGTGGGGAGGTCTCCCTGGGAGCGGGAGAGTTCCGCTTTCTCCCCCTGACTGATCTGGGACCTCAATCCCTGGAACCCTTGATTGTGGTCCCTGGGCCACCCGCAACTCTTTCCCTGTGCCGGTGATGCTGACAGTCAGAAGGCCTGGCCTCATAAAGCAGCTGCCAGGATCTGCGACAAGGGGATGGACGAAATGAGAGCCCTGTGAGCGGAGCTGGTGGGTGCTGGGAGGGGGGCTGGAGGGCAGATAAGACAAGCAAGGACTGACAGACGCTGGGACAGACAGATACAGGAAGGGAAGACACTGGGCAAAGACAGACACATTCGGAGAAGACAGGTGGGGGCCTGGCCAAGGCAGCGCCTCCGCACCCCCGCCCTCCATTTCACACACGCACCGCAATCCCCAAAGGCTGTGGCGCCCCTTCGGGCCAGGCCGGGTACTGCACTAACTACAGCACTAAAGGCTCTGTCCCAGGAAGACAGACCGGGCGAGGGACTGAGCAGTTATGGGGGAGTGCGTGGCTGAGGGGCGCCTGAGGCCCGGACCATCCGAGTTCTATTCCCGCCCGCTCCCCGCCCCGCAGTCCCGCGGGGAAGTCGCCCCCAGCACAGCCCGGCCCTCGCCCCTGCGGGGCCGGCTCGGGGGCTGCAGCGGGCGTCACATGATAGCGCAGCGGTTGCGCCGCAGCGCGCCCTGGAAGCGCAGGGCGGCGTGCACGTGCTTGCAACGCGCGCAGCCGACGCTCTTGAGCAGCTCGCTGAAGAGCAGCAGGATGTGCCAGTTGTACTTGGCTGAGCACTCCACGTAGCCGCACTTCCAGGTCTTGCGCACCAGGTGCGACACGTTCCAGCGTGGGATCACACGTCCGCGCTGCAGGTCCCGCTTGTTGCCCACGATGATGATGGGTGTCTCAGATGTGCCGATCACCCTGCAGGGCGAGGCAGGAATCTCAGAACTCTACCAATGCCAGTCTCACAATCACTGGACTCCCAGGATGGCAGCACCATGACTATCACCACCCGCTCTCTACCAGGACAGCTCTGAGCCCTCGAGATTAAATTACATTCTCTGATCAGCACAAATGATCCAAAAGGTGGGTACTATTATTACCCTCATTTTGCAAATGAGGAAACAGGCTTCACTGTTAACTGACCTGAAGTCATGTAGCTGAGTGGCACTGGCAGTGTTGGTCTTCCCCAAAGACCAAGGTTTAACACTAGTCTAGCCACCCCATGGTCAGAGTTCCACAATGAGTGAGCAGAAATGGGGACAGCAAACTGTGGGTGGGTGCATGTTCGAGTGTGGGAATCTGAGAGCACATATGCTTTACTTGTGTACCCTTACTGTCCCCTTTCCTTGGGGATTGGCTGGCATTGGGGCACCCACAGAGGTGGCAATAGGCTGTATTGCAGCCCCTCACCTTGTCTCCAGGATCTGCTGGCGGATGGTCTTGACGTACTCAAAGCTGTCAAAGCAGCAGATGTCGTAAACCAGGATGTAGGCGTGGACACTCCGAAGTCCCCTGCAGCAGGCGTCTGCCCACTCCTGCAAACCCCCCAGTGGGTACCAGGGTTAGAGCAGACAACCACCCACCTTATGCTAGATGGGCAGAGCTTCTCACCTGCCACTGCACTTGGAACTTTCCATACCCACTCATCCCCAGAAGCATTCACAGAAGCTGCTCAGTGCTGCAGCCTCCCCATTCCCAAGCCAGGAGAGAGCAGGTTACACTGTCCTCCAGGGCCACTACACCACTTGCGTACATCTGCCTTGTCCCATTTGGTCCCCCTCATCCATCCAGTCCTTTCTTCAATAGGTACATTTAAGTGCCTTGAAGAGCCCAGCCCTGAGCTAGTTGTTGGATGTGTTGAAATCCTGTCTTCCAAGGCTCAGCTCAAGTGTTTCCTTCTTTAAGACTTCCTGATTTCCTGGCTCGGCGCCTATGGCTCAAGTGGCTAAGGCGCCAGCCACATACACCTAGGGTGGCGGGTTCGAATCCAGCCCCCAGACCCGCCAAACAACAATGAGGCTGCAACCAAAAAATAGCCGGGCATTGTGGTAGGCGCCTGTGGTCCCAGCTACTTGGGAGGTGGAGGCAGGAGACTCGCTTGAGCCCAGGAGTTGGAGGTTGCTGTGAGCTGTGAAGCCACAGCACTCTACCCAGGGGGATAGCTTGAGGCTCTACCTCAAAAAAAAAAAAAAAAACCTTCCTG